>JASSUY010036276.1:5633-24048 GCA_032466535.1 Forpus xanthops
AGTGAGGTCTCACAAGAGCAGAGTAGAGGGGCAGGATCACCTCCCTCGATCTGCTGGTCACACTCCTTTTGATGCAGGATATAGTTGGCTTTCTGGGCTGCAAGAGCACACTGCCGACTCATGTTCATTTTCTCATCAACCAACACCCCCAAGTCCTTCTCCTCAGGGCTGCTCTCAATCGCTTCTCTGCTCAACCTGTAGCTGTGCCTGGGATTGCTCCAACCCAAGTGGAGGACCTTGCACTTGTTATGGTTAAACTTCATGAGGTTGGCACCAGCCCACCCCACAAGCATGTCAAGGTCCCTCTGGATGGCATTCCTTCCTTCCAACGTATCAACCCAACCACACAGCTTATTGTCATTGGCAAACTTGCTGAGGGTGCACTCAATCCCACTGTCCATGTCACTGACAAAGATGTTGAACATCCCAAGACCGATCCCTGAGGGACACTACTCGTTAGTGGTCTCCAGCTGGACCTTGAGCCATTGAGCACAACTCTTTGCATGCAGCCAGCCAGCTCTTTATCCACCGAGTGGGTCCACCTATCAAATTGATGTCTCTCCAACTTAGAGACAAGGATGATGTGCAGAACAGTGTTGAATGCTTTGCACACATCCAGGTAGATGTCATCAACTGCTCCACACATGTCCATCAGTTCTGTGGCTCCATCATAGAAGGCCACCAAATTGGTCAGGCAGGATTTCCTCTTAGTGAAGCCATGCTTGCTGTCACCAAGCACCTTGTAGTTTTTCATGTGCCTCAGCATGCCTTCCAGGAGAATCTGCTCCAAGATTTTGTCAGGCACAAATGGTCATCATGGAGAAGCTATTTCATCTGGAGAGACAGGTGTTAGAATATTTTCATCAAATTAAGGTAATGACCCCTCACACAGAACTTGCAGTAATGCCTACAAGACGGACAGCTTAAAAAGGCTCTTAGCAGAGCTGAGGGACAGGACTGAAATCAGAACTATCAATCACAGATGCAAACCCCCAAAGTTTCATGCTGGAGTTTTCCCTGTAAAGTTCAGCAGAACCACAATGAGTAGGTATCATTGCTGCACAAAAAAAATGAAAATTATGCATTAACTTAGCACCACTCTCCAGAGAAAACCAGCATAGTTAGAGTCTGGTAGCTGGATGGTGGCATCGCCTGAAAATCCTGAATTAATCATTTCCTTGGGCCCATTCAAGCAAATTACTTAAGCATGGATCTAACCTAAAAAGAAAAAGGAGTCTTAAACTTCCCCAGCAACTTGCTGCATAGCAGCCCTTGTAACCTGAGTTTCAAAATGAGCTCCAAAGCGCGGAGACTCATTTTCTTCATCAAAAGTTACAAGGCTTCTTCACTATGAAAAACAGCCTATGAACAGAGCAACCGTAATTTCAAGGAAAGAACAAGATAATCAGCATTGCTGGGTCAGCACAAGATTCCAGAAGAGGGGTTTTTTATTATTATGAAAGGCCTCAGCCAGCCCTTGCCCACAGCACCTGATCTCTAAGCACATCCTGGTACTGTGATAGCATCTCATCCACAGATGCAAAGGTCAACCAATTTTCAGAAACCACGGTAACCTGGATGCTCACCTCTCCTGCAGAGTCCTTATCCTGAGGTTGCACTCCAACTGGATTTCTAGACTAAATTTTAGAAAGATTTAAGGTAATGCCACTGAAGTTTAAGATACTAATAAGAGAGGATTGCTTCCACTGCAAAAGGGAATTCTCATTGAACTAATGAAAACCAGAGGGAAAATCCTCTCTCTACCCAAGGCAAAGTTCTCAGCCAAGCTGCAAGTGTACTAAAGTCATTAGTGATCACTTCAAGGAAAGCAAGTCATATGAATCATTCCAAATAATGCTATCTCACGCAAATGGGGTTTCCCCTCCCCTGCCAATAGAAATATGAGGCCAAGGAGGTGAACATGGCAGGACTTTTGAGAGGCAAGTCTGAAAATCTGGGGAGACCCACACCAGCCCCAGTAAAGATTTGCCCTTCGTCAGGCTCCTCTGCAGGAGCTACAAACCCTTACAACACACTGAGCCTGTATCTTCAATTTATAGCACAGTTTATTTCCAAAACACCCTCCATCATCCAGCATGGGGAGTGGATCCTGCATTAAGATTCTCCACTGGTCCTCAAATATGGGCTTCTGAAGGCACAGGTCCAAGAAGAGCAGCAATTGCCATCAGGTAGCAGTTTGAATATCAAAGGTGGTCAGAAGCAGCCAAGCACAGGCCAAAGACAGTGATTTTTTTCTCTCTCTTTTTGTATGTGCATTAATGAAACAACTTTGCCAATTGCTACAGCCTGCTCTCAGAAGGTACATGATCACAGGACAGATCACGTCTTCATGTCAGAGCTTTCCAGGTCACCTCTGAGGTCAAAAATGAAACACCCTGAAATATCAGTAAAAGCAGTTTTCTCTCCCCTTCCAGAACTGAACATCTAGAAATACGCACAGCAAAGGATTGCCTGTAGCAAGGCTCGCAGCCTATACTTAGACCAATTATTTGCATCTTAACTACTTTGCAAACCTGCAGAAGAAATCAAGTTGACTATTTCCTCATCTGAGGTTTCATTGTATTGATGAAAGCTCTACCAGCAGAATGACATGTTTATTTTAATGATTCCATTCCCCTAATATACACAGTGCAGTCAGACACTGTGTAGATCTGCCAATTAGAAAATTAACCTTGCTAGTGTGTATATGCAACTCATATGTACAGGCAAAAGTATCGACTAGCTTGATTTGCTGATCAGCAGGTTTGTAAGTTAAATGACTGTACAACTCTAAATCTTAAAAAAAAATACTATTTTTCCATCAACACTTTCATATAATCCCCTACAGAAACAATGGCTGTAAGGGAGCAGTAACTCAATAGCATTAAAACTCTGCCAAAAGGGAGCCATGGGATAAAGATTTTAAACTGTGGGAAAGCAGCAATCCCTGAACCACCTGTATGCACACAGCTCAGCTTCTCCACCATCTGCCAACTTCTGTGGGAAAGCTTATCACCTGCTTTCAAAGATGGTCTCCCAGCTCATATGCTACTTTATATTTTTCTCTATGTCTTAAACGTCCGCGTCAAACCTCTTTGCAGCTTATTCTCTCCCATCAAACTTCTAATCCTATAAATTCTGAGTGCCCAGCTCTCTTCAATTATACAATTTCAGATGGTAACCTCAGTCATCAACCATTTACCGCAGGTATTTAAAGTATCTATCAATTACATCAGGTAAGCAATGGAAAATGGGGACACCCAGAGCCTCCCCGAGCTCTGACTATCTCATATCAAAAGGCAGAACATGATGAAAAGGGAAAAAGCTCCATAAGTGAAAGCCACAGCTTCCCAAACAGGCAGGCAGGTCTGCACCGAGAGCAGCAGTGCCACTTACTGCAGCTGTAATGTAAAACAACGTAAGCCCATTGTTTTACAACCAGTCCCATTTCTAACATAAGGGCACAAAATCCAATGCTCTAACCCACCATGTTAGAGCAGCCTACCATGGCTCCTCTCTGATGGGTTTTATGACCATTCCCTTGAACAGACTGGCAGCCAGACAAGCTTTGAACAAGAACGACACTGGGCATGGTGGCTCAGCAACTCCTCTGCCACAAGCAGTGCACCAATGAAGGAGCAACATTTGGCCAATGTCTGATTTCCAGTACCTCCATTTTGGCAGCTATCTAGACAAACCAGATGGAAAATATCAGCAAAGACACTTAAAAAAGCCCTTGCACGAACAGCAATGCAAACCCTTGCATGCAGATAAACTGGATTATTCACACCTGTTCCAGCACACAGTGGCAAACTGCAAGGGAAGGAGATCTGCTCTGAGCAGGCAGGATCTTGGTGACCCAACAAAACCATGAGTTAAACCTGAGCACCAGGTTTACATGCACCTTCGCACAAATATACTACAACAAGATTTTAGCCAGCTATTTCAGATGGGCTGAAAGCCCATCTCTCACCTGCTGCTTTCTCTGCTTCACCTCTCTTACCCAAAACTATAAGGTTGCAGAGTCTTTCCCTTCCCTTTAATTAAATTTCATAACCAACCTAACTTACTGGATGACATCAACTATCCTCCCAGACAAACCTTATCTTCTGCAAACCTTACCATAAAATTACATGAAGTCAGAATATGAAACAGTTTTGCAGCTCCTAAGAAGGGAAAGAATGCTTCCCAGTCCACAGCCAGATCACAGAGAAAGTTCATGCACTAAAAATTCACAACGTGATCTGATAACTACTGATGGATTCATCAGTGCAGGACATGATGTATCAGTACAGACTGTGGTATGGGCATTGCTCGCAGATTCATTTTGCAGTTCCCTGGGAGGGTTAGCACACGTAGAGAGAGCATCACCAATGTTTAAGACCAATACAAACCACCAGCACTTGTTTTAAAACAAGCCTTTAAGTGAGCAGAAGAAATATAGCTGGTTGTACATCACTGCTGTAAAATGTATTAAGATATTTAATTTAATAAATGATGCAATTACAATGATACATATTAAATATGACAGCCCGGTGTACAGCAAACTACCAAACAGCATTTCAGAAAAGCTGCTCTGTCAGCTTACACCCTGCTAGATGAATTAAACAGACACACAGAGTGTTTCTAAGGGGAGCTACAGATGTGGTGCATTCAAGTGTCTACCTCTATTAATTTAGTATGTACTTTGATTTCTGCCTTCATGCCAGGAAGTGGGATACCTGCAAGGGAAGGCACAGAGCACATTGGCAGGCACAAATCTCCCAGCTCATCCATATCCCTCATACAAGAGAGATGCTGGTGCTTATGATGAGCATGGAAATTCTCATGTCATCCCTCCACCATCACTTCACTACATCCTTTTTAGATACTGACATGTAAGAGATATCATTTGGATATGGATAAATAGGGAAGAAAAAATAAAAGTTAGTGAAGATACATTTTCCTTCTTTTGCCCCAAATATCATATCAGATAGAAGAGCAAGTTTTTTCTTGCTCTAATACACCAGCTTTCTTCAGAATTAAAAGAATGAGAAAAAAAAGCCTTGTATTAAAACTTTATACCAAACTTTTGCTACACGTTTGCTGCTGTTTGGCAAAGGAATCATGCAATGCTTTGGTTGGAAGGGACCTTAATGATCATCTACTTCCAACCCCCCTGGAACACCTTACACTAGACCAGGTTGCTCCAAGCCCCATCCCCCCAGCCTTGAACAATTCCAAGGATGGGGCAGCCACAACTTCTCTGGGTAGCCTGTGCAAACATCTCACCAGCCTCATAGGGAACAACTTCTTCCTAATGCCTAACCTAAATCTCCCTCTGTCAGTTTAAAGCCATTTCCTCTCGTCCTACCCCTACATGCCCTTTTAAAAAGTCCTAACAAGCTTTCTTGTTGACCCTCTATTTTGTCCCAACAGTCAGAACAGATTAAACCACTCATAAACTCTTAGGATGCTTTTCTCAGCCCCAAAGCAGCCTATCCCCACATACGTAATTGCTCCACAACATTTTGCAGCCAAGTGCTTTCTGAATTTGTCTGCAGCCATGCTCAGAACACATCCATTTTTCCTTGTGAGTGGGACTTAAATGGCTGCAAGTGCAAAGATCCTCTTAAATTTGCTTTGAAAAGCATTCACCAGTTTTCATAGTCAACTACGTGAACAAATCTGATTTTAGCATAAAAACAGAGTGATGAGGACAGTCTGATTCAGACTTTTTCCTCCTCAGGGGCCCTTGATGAGAACTATGTTCCTCAGCAATTTTGTTGGCTTTAACCTCATCTTTCCTTGATGAGGTGGTGATGGTCTGAGCCAGGCAAGACCTGGGACCATAGGGATTCTTCAAACTGCCCCTCCAACATAAGAACAGTTTTCCCCGAATAGGCAGCTGTCTCCAAACAAACCCCTAACACCTTGAGCAAAGAGAAAGTGATAGCTGCCACAGGGTTTATTAATCAGGGGCTCCAGGATTGCAACGGCTGTAATCAGGGAAGAAAATTACCAGTAAAGTGTTTCTTGTTGCTTGTGATAGTGAGAAATGGTCAGAAACATGCTCAGCTTTAGTGGATTTTTTTTTTCCCTTTTCTTCTGCCAGTGATTTCTTTCTCTGGTGGGACTGTTGCTCTTGCTTGAGTCAATAATTTCATCATTTCTGTGACAGAATCTAGTAAGTAGACCCTAGAGTTTGCCTCTTTCTATAGTACAGGAAGGGAGCCTACAAGGGTGCCAGAGAGAAACCCTTCATCGGGGCTTGTAGTGATAGGACAAGGGGTAATGAGTTTAAACAGGGGAAGTTTAGGTTCAATATAAGGAAAAAGTTCTTTACTATGAGGGTGGTGAGGCACTGAATGGATTGCTCAAAGACATGGTAAATGCGCCATCCCTGGCTGTGTTCAAGGCCAAGTTGTACAGAGCCTTGATGGCATGTTAAAGGGTAAGGCATCCTTTCCTGGAGCAGAGGGGTTGGAACTAGATGATCTTAAGGTCCTTTCCAGCCATAACCATTCCGTGATTCTGTGTAACTGTACCACAGCCTCCCCTGCATCAGTGTACAGAGACATCTTCCCAAAGCAAAAATCTCCACATTACATCATTTACAAAGCGCAAATGAAACAGGGCAGCTACTTTTTGCCATTTCTGCCACAAAAAGGTCATGCAGCATTTGCTTCAACTGTGTGGTTGAGGCTGAGCCAGTGCAAAGCACCAGGCTTCCTGCAAAACATCTGCCCTCCTGTTTCTGTAATACAGGGATCTAAACCCAGAAATTCTCCAAAAATCTGTCCTTGGACACCATGATCCCACCACACTTCCACAAGTCCTGGGCAAAACCAACAGTGACATTTTGTGAGTCACCATAAGCATCCAACAGCATGTTTCTGAGCAGCCTTAGAAATAAATAGCAATAAAATACCAGCAGCTTTTGTTGTCCTGTTTGTTTAGGGTTTTATTTTGCCTTGTGTTCCCATCTGTGTCCCTTTCCTATTGTGCTGGTCCCAAGAGGCAGAATGTTATATTGGAGGTAGGATGAGCTGCCTCTCTGGAATTCTTTCATTTGCCATATTATTATCATCAAGAGCACCTACTTCCAGATGGAGATGCAGACTGGCAGGAACTGAAAGCATTCACCACTACCTTCTGTTCACTCCCACTTTGCCAGGAAAGATTACATCCCTGGAGAGGCTGGAACTTCATGCCAATGGCAGAGTCTCATTGAATTAGTCCTTCCCGGGTTCATTTTTAGCAATTTACATTAAATTTTGCTGTTTGTTTACACAGCCCATGCTCTAGGTTTGTCAGATCTGCATATGCCATCCTGCAGTAAGATGCTGTAAGATTTATCTTCTTTCAATAGAGAAACAGGATATCGGGTTTCATTTTATACAAGTGCCTTGATAAAAATATCAGTTTTGTTTCCCACAAGGGACTTCTTTTGTCATCCCCTCATGCCAGCACCAGGATGAGAGTACTTTGCAAAAGAAAGTTTAGTTGAATTCAACTAAACCCACGCCTATTTCAGCCTGGTTTCCCAAATCTCAGTAATTACTGGGATTACTATCCTCCAGTGCATTGCACAAATTAAAAAATGAGTTTTCTTCTCCAAGCTCAGAGTATCCTCACTAATAGCTAACAGCAAAAATAATCATCATAACATGATAGCAAACCAGTACACAGGCAGTGCTTCAACATTGTGTGCAAACAAGTGGAGAATCCAATTCAATCTTAAAAGTGACTGGACTGAGAAACTTGAATCTAAAAAAAGGTAAAAGAGAGAAGTATAGCTGGTGGCCATGACAACAGCAAAATATGGAAGCAAGAACTGATGGAACCTTTACAGTTATTTAAATGCTTATTATAACATTATGCAAAACAGCTGAGCAAAGAGAGCAGAGAGGTTAACGTACTTACAAGAAAAACAGTCATTGCAGGATGAGCAAGGTAAAAATTTGTAAGTCAGGAATTAGGCCTTGGTTAAATTTAGACATTTGGAATAATGATATAATTATGCCCTCTTAAATTAATGAGGGAAATTTGTTTTGAAGAGCAGAGAAAGGAGGGAACTCTCATTGGGTCGCAGTGTTAGGTGTGAAACCATTTTTAACAGACAGCTGCGTAAGTCCTCCTCCAGCACCTCATCTTCATACTACTCAGCCCCAGCCACCCCAGGCTTCAGGGAAATGGCTCAGAGATGAAATCTGAGTTATAGCAGAGTCTCACTATGGTCTTTTGGGTTTGCAGATCTCCCCATTTGGATCCCCCTGTTATCCTTCCAGTAGCTGCTCTGACTAGTGGGATGAGTTGAGCATGGTCATACCCAAAGGTGAAGCGAAGGTTTGGAGACAATACATCCTCTAAAACTCAGGTTTAGTGCTGAGGCTAGATAGAATCACCCACGGGCAAAAGCAAATCAAGGCATCTCAGAGAGCTAGCGCAGCATCGGCTAAGACCTAGCATGTCCCACTGTCCCAGAATGCTCGCCCACCCCCTGTACAAGCTACATGCTGCTCTGTCTAAATCTCTCTCTTAAGGCCAGAGGATTTATTATCCCCCTCCCATGAAAAAAAAAATAAAACAAAAAACAAACCACAAAAACATACCCCCCTGTCATGGGTTCAGCAGCAGCAGTCGGTTTTGTCCTTTCCTTTGATTCTCCTCCCCATCTCCCCAGGACTGGGGAAGAAAGAGGGGGGAGTGAGTACAAGAGTGATTGTGTGAGTTTGAGAGCCTTAAACCACAACACCCTCCTCCCAAACCAAAAAAAAAAAAAAACCCACCCACAACTAACCAAAAAAAAAAACCCAAACCAGAAACTTACCTCTCCTTGCCCCTTAATCCACCCTGAGCCCAGAGCAGGGCTGCCTAGTGTGGACTTTTCTCTGTAAAGGCTGGCAGGAGTCAAGCAGAGTAAATCCCATTACAGCTGCGGTCAGGCCTTTGGGCTCAGCTTCTTCTTATACTCATTTGTCAAGTGCTTTTCATCTGAAACATGATTCTAGGATTCAATTACTTTATAAAGTCAATATTTTAGGTCACAGCTTATGCATCAACACAGACATCTCCAGGGATTAGAGTTTAACATGGTGGAGCTCTAAGTAATGTTCCCTGCACTCCTCCAGCTAAAGAAGTCAATAAGGTAGGTTTGTTTCCCCCACATTTCACTCTCAGAGGCTGCAAAATTATTGTTCACTTTTGTAAATTTAAACCGGCAAGAAGGAGCAAATGCTCCTGGCTTCATTATTTCCAGATAAAACAGGATTGCTCCACCACCACCTCTCCAGCATTCTTGGCAATACTTTCCTCCCGCTGAGCTAATAAACAGGCATGGGTCAAGCAATTTGCTCAGGATGGGTTTTGCCCATGCAAAGGGCCAACACAAGGCCTGAAGCATCGCTTATCCCCCCATGAAGAAAGGGATTTCTGGTATCGGAATGTCCTCCAATCCGTTTCAAGTTTCTAAACCTCCCAACAAAGCAGTGCTCCAGCTGTGTTGTTACTACAGGCAGCATATTTCTGAACCCAGTGAGACTGAGTCTTAATAACAGCCCCCAAACCCTCTGCAGCAGGGTGCATGTGGTCCTAATTAGACAGAAAGCAGTGCATTTCAAAGTAGATTCTGCAATTAGTTGAGGTCTCCCAAGTACCTGCCAGAGGAGCCAAAGATAACACAAGGTCAGAGACTATGAATACCTCAAGTGTCTGTCTCAAAGGAAAGAAAGGAGTCATGTTGAAGATCAAACCTTACCTAAGAAACCAAAAGTATACACATTAGGCAGTCCTGGTTCTCATAGCTGGACTGGTAGGATGATTTCCAACAGCCCAGGTGGAACAGGGCATCTTACAAAGCACTGATAAGAGCTGACATTGGATGCTGTGCAATCCAAATGACTGAAATGCAATTTCAGCCAAAATGAAAGGCACTTCATCTAGAGCACAAATGAAGGTT
The DNA here is from genome assembly GCA_032466535.1 of Forpus xanthops. NCBI lineage: Eukaryota > Metazoa > Chordata > Aves > Psittaciformes > Psittacidae > Forpus > Forpus xanthops. The sequence continues at coordinate 15,574 of JASSUY010036276.1, forward strand.
AGGTGTAAAGTTGGGACCCAAAAGAGAACTTTAGTTGTTCTAGTCTTGCTAAGAGCAACCAGCAAAAGAGGAGGGAAGAGTGGAAGAAGCAGCTGTTTAGGCTGAAAACAGCTTTAGCAAGGGAAAATATCAGGATAAACTGGCCACAAATACAGTCAGGCAGGAACCTGAGAGAACTTCTAATGATGCAAGGAGAAAGTCTCAAAGAGTCATGCAGAGATGAGTAGGAGAGACAGAACCTTAGTTTTGAGTGTCTCTCAGTAGATTAAGGAAGAGCAATGGATGCAGCCATGCTGCAATAGCAGAGAACTAGAGCCTTCTGCTATACCATGCTATGCTGCAATATTTCAGGCTTTTTTACTAAGTACTACAAATATAATTCTTCAGGGTTTTAATTAAAAGTTTCAGGCAATCTAAGGGGAAAAAAAAGTTTTATCTTTCATTTGGGGCAGGAGCTTTCTGCCTCCTTATTATGAGCTTAGCTCAGCAGTAAACTATATGTTTCAAGTTCTTTTTCCCCCTGAAATCATCCAAACAGTAAACTTTGAGTCTATGTTTAACAAACTATCTGTTGATCTTTGCCAAGGCCGTAACACTTTGTAACTGTCCACTGAAGCCAGGAAGGCATCTCAAAAAAAAAAAAAAAACCAACCAAAACCCAGATCTTTTCCCAAGAAAAGCTTCCAAGCCCAGAAGTGTTTTTTCATCAAACAGACCTTGCAGAAGCCAGCCCACTTAGCATCTACTTCGCAGTCACCATAACACAGCAGGGCAAGAGTGTTCAAGGTGGTTCAGAAGCAGTTTTCTTGATGCATGAATGCATCCATTGCAAACTCAGCTGCAATGTAAAAATGCTCCCATTGCACTGTCGAGGCACTGCAAGTACTGCAATACCTTTCACATCAAAGCCAGCAGCTCAAACCTCTGCAATACCCACCACAAAAGACTTCCTCTATAAGTAAACAAAGCCTTGGGATGTGCTTATGTTATATCAGGACATATCAAGATATAATCCCAAGGTGCTGAGCCACAACTTGCCCCAGGCTGCCAGTAGATGCTTTCATCCCACATCAGCAATACTAGATTTTGGTTAGCATTAACAGCCCCTTGACTCTCACCTCACAGCTCAGTAAGGAGAAAAAAGAGCGATGAAGGTACCTTTGTGCCTTCAGCAAAAGAAGATGCTACACCAACAAAACTCAACAAGTATATTTCATTTAGGCTCACTAAAAAGGGAGAACAAGTCTGGCCAGTTAAATTAAGCAGGCAATCAGAATAACACACTGTGGGCATCTTAATGGGATTGCTCCAGCTGTGGTTCCAGCTAAATCACCTCCTGGAGCTGGGCATAGCATTGCAAGAAGGAGCGAGAGAAGGCAGTCAATTATCCAGGGCATCCACCCAGAATTACCCCAGCCTAAAACCAGCACCGGGTAGGAAGAGATGGAAATTCTCAGCCCCTGCTGTGGGTCTTGTGGTTTCAGGAGTGCTGTAGCAGCTTGTTATCACCAAACAGTCAGGGGAGACTGTTCAACTTGCAGAAGTTAGTAAAATTAGATTTAACAACAGCAGCAGTGTTTAACACCATATAGCAGAAACACCCTCCTTTGACACTCTACCCATTGATAAGGTTTGATAAAGCTGTAAGTTTCATGGGCATTTTCTGGCAAATGAGCCATAAAATAGGATAGTCTAAGTATTATCCCTAAATGGTAAACCTTCCAATTATGCTTGAAGAAAAAATATTATATCCTGCTAATTATAGCATCCATGGTTTGGATTTGTTTGAAGAGAAGCTCACTTCATTTAAAATAAATACCAACTTAAAGGCAAGATGGGGGGGTGAAAAAAAGAAGGAAAATGAGAAATGAAAGAACCACAGCAGACAGAGCAACTGAGGGCATGTGTGCAATTGGTACACGCTGCAGCACATGACTGCATCCACCCATCTGTGGCAGCCCCCAATCTCTAGCAGCCCCCTCCAACAAGGACCAGAGCCAGCTGCTAGCAGCATGGTCCTACCAGCCTCCAGAATTACCTCCTGCAACCACCCACATTACAGCCTAGCTCCATCTACATCCCAAAACATTCAAAAATCCCTAGGCTATCAGCCAGAGGGGTCAAGAGCAGTAGGCACAAGTGAAAGACACATCACCAAAAAAGAAGAATTAAAGCTGTGACAGTGCCTGGATGGACCAAGACAGTATTTTTTAATTTTCTCATTGAAATACCACCTCTGTGTCCTGCACCTACTTTAGCCTGGGCTGCAGGGAAGCAGAGAAAATAATTCATCTAGACTCAGAGCTTTCTTTCCCAGAACAAGCAACACTAAGGTCTTTGACCCCTTGTTGCTGTTTTCTTGCATATTTTATGAACAAGCCCGTGAGACCTGAGGTGTCAGGTCCTGCCTGCAGGTTAGAGATAACAAAAGTGAGCAAAACAGGGTCAGAAGAGGTGAGTTTTCATGAAACATATGAAACCATCATTTTTGGCTCCACATACTGACCTTTTTGGGTTAAAAGCTGTTACACTTTGTCAGGGAGGTCACAGGAGAAACAGCGACAGGTTTTACACTGCGTTCCTCTTTATTCTTTCACAGGGCACAGGGAGCAGGGACACTGAGGAGAGAAAGGACAACTGATCCAGAGAAAGACAATAAACCAAGAAAAGCAAAAGTGAAACACAAGCTGAAATTTTTCCCCTTTCAGATTACTTTTAAATAAAAAAGCTTAAACTTTTTCATTGCTCCACCTGAAATGTAACGACAAAGTGACTCCTCTACTTGTAAGCACTGATATCACAGTACTTTTGAAGGAAAGCAAAGGTACAGGACTGACAGATACAGCTCACAAGACTAAGGGGGCCAAAGGCTCAGAGCCCATAACCAGTCAATAGCCTCTGCTACTGCAAGGCCATTTCCAGAAGCACAGATATCACTACCCTCCTGTCCCATAACCCTCTCCAGTAGTGGTTCTCAGAGTAAATTTCTGGGTATTTTTATCTTGGTTATGAAAACAATAGCAAAAACCTGTTTTCTGAAAACGGCTGTTTTGGCTGACAATCCTGTCCACACACGCAGTTGCCCAAAACCAGAAGAAGCAAAGTATGTAAATGGAGCTGACAAGAAATTTTCCCAAAATGGAAAAAGATGAATATTCATGACAGTATTTTGGTTGAAACAAATCTGTCTTTATAATAGACACTTCAGTCCATGTCCTGGTTTTGGCATGCCAAACCTGGAGCTTGAAAGAGTGACAGCATGAAGAAACCTAATTAGCACAAGGCCTAGGATGGAAACACTGTAGAAGCTGCTCAGTAATTACATCAGGAAGGTAAGAGAGAACCAGTGCTCCCTGGGGAGTGGGCAACAGGCTCTGCTTGCTTGCTAAATGCCGCATTGCACCTTCACACATACTACAAGTACAGACAGTGTTTCGCTTGGCTTGCACAAATAGAAACACAGCCCCACAGGCGTAACATGCCAGGAGACTCCACCAGGCAGGGAAGGAGGGAGGCTGAATTTTGTGCTCCTAAAACATGTTTTCTGCAAATCTGAAAGGTGACAGTGACAGCTTCATACCACACCAAGAGGAGCTCAAACAAATCCTTGCAATGGTACACAAGATTTCCCCCAGTTCACCTTTTCTGCAGAACTAGATGCCTGGCTCAAGCCAAATGCATCATACATCCTTGTGGTACCTTAATCCTGATATGGACGCATTTTGAGGGCAGCTAGCCTCTGCTGTTATCAGGTTACTTGACGTCACTCATTGAAAAGCATCCAATCCCTTCAGTGATGTTCAGAAGCAATTACCTAAACAGCGTGTAAAAATCCCTCGTTTGAATGCTTAATTAACTGGTGAGCACATAAATTCCAGGTTTATGCGCTTGCACGGGGAGCGGAGCATGTAAGTGTGGGCTTCAGCTGCGCTGTTAAAAGCAGTGCAGGTCCAGAAACAGGGTTTGTTACGGGAAGAAACAAGCAGGAAATTAATGGCACATGTCAACAGAGACTTTTTAAAACAAAAACACAAGAAACCCAACCTATCCTAAAATTCAAGGTTAGCTCCACGCTTCAAAACCAGGTGGTAGGTGGGAATGGGTTGCATTTATTGGTTATGGCAACAAAACAGTGTGAAGAGTGAAAACCAGGAAGAAAAAACTTCTTGTAAAGAGGAAAAGACCTCTTGCAAAGATTTGTTCTATAGTACAAAACAGCAATATACACAAATAGCCAGAGATCGCACACGCTGCCAGCACCCCTAAACTCTTTGGGATCTTTCCAGTGGTCAATTACGGAATGAATAAGACAGGGAGCAGAATTCTGCTAAAAAGGGTTCTATGTGTTTTAATATCCACCCAGTCCTCCAAGCCAAGCAACAGCCCTCCCATATAAATGCATTACTTTCATCATAGAAGTGCTTATAATTTCTTGTAGGATTTTCAGACCCTTTTGTACCATATACGTCACACAAAGACCAGCTATTTTGAAAGCACTGAAAGTGCAGACTGCTTATTTTTAATATGCATTGCATTTTATGGCTCAGCTACCAGGTTAATATGCAGTGTCAAGGATTTCAATGGGACTATATTTATAAGGATCATTAATTCATATGAGTTCATAATAATCTCATAATATGGAATTATCAGCATTCTGCTTTATCCAAGGTGCTAGTAAGATAAATATCACGCAAAGAGTAAAGCTACTCTACAAAGCAAAAATACAAAGGCAAAACAACTTTGCACATTATTATTAGATACTGAACAGTTAGAGAAGAAAAGCTTGTTGAACAGAGGTGGAAACTGGTTTTTATCTGCTTTTCAGTATCTGCTGCACAAGGAGAAATGAAAACACAGTTTGTTAAAGCCAAGGGTACAGCAATATTGAGTCTCCACGGGTGCTGGAGGGAAGGTTTTCAATGGGGATGTTGTGACAAGTGAGGCATGGCAGCTCCAGCCCCTCTGCTATTGACACCAAGCTCAGGCAGCCCTCACCCATCCCCATGCCAACCAGCTGCATCTCCAGACAGCATGTATCAAGCAACAGGAGAACTCAGCACCTTCAAAAAAAGTTTGTTAAACTCTGAAAAATAAGCCCCAGCTCTGCTTGGGATCACATTAGCTATGCAACATAATTCATCTGAGAGCAAAAAGCCCTCCACTGTGCTTTTTTTCTTAACTGCCATTACGTACTCTAAGGAGAAAGCGTTCAGGAGGAATTAGGATAAAAGCAGATAAATGAGCAGGGAATTTAGGACTGAGCTCCTGGGACTGGAAGCGAAGAAAACCCACAGCCTTCACGATAAAACCCATCTTTCAGGCTAAATATGACAGCAATCAGCTTTGCTTTTCCAACTCTGGGAAAGGGATTACCTCAAACTGTTTCATGGTTGTTAGGTTTGGGAAAAACTGAAGACACCCAGAACTGCTCCAGTTCCTACCAATGACGCTGAGCATCATTGAGTAAGAAAATTTCCACAAACATCACCATTCACAAATCACTGCTATGTTTTATTCACAACATCACTAAATAAAAAACAGAAAGGGAAAGAGAAATATTTTACCTACAAAATCTCAACAAAAGGTCCATGGAGATGAACCAGAATTCATATATCTGAGATCTCCCAAATGGGCTGGCTAAAGGAATCATTTTAGCAATGTACCAAAATAGGCATGCCAGTTGCAGCATCTGGGGTTGCTGTCTGGGTCTGGCTAATTCACTAAATCAGACATAAGCACTGAGCTGGAGAGCGAATTTACCTCCAGCTTAGTGACAAATTAGCATCATGCAGATCAAAACCACATTCTTGTTATTCAGTTTTCAGGAACTGGATGGAAAAGTCATTTTCTTTGGTAGACATAGGGATCAATGAGCTCAAGCACAGTTAGAATCATAGAATCATAGAATAGCTAGGGCTGGAAAGGACCTTAAAATCATTTAATTCCAAACCCCCCTGCCATGGGCACGAACACCTCTCACTAAACCATGACACCCAAGGCTATGTCCAAACTGGCCTTGAACACTGCCAGCGATGGAGCATTCAAAACTCCCTTGGGCAACCCATTCCAGTGCCTCACCACCCTTACAGTAAAGAATTTCTTCCTCAGATCCAATCTAAATCTCCCCCTTTTTAAGTTTGAATCCATTACCCCTTGTCCTATCACTACAGTCCCTCATGAAAAGTCCAGCCCCAGCATCCCTATAAGGCCCCTTCAGATATTGGAAGGTTGCTATGAGGTCTCCACACAGCCTTCTCTCCTCCAGGCTGAACAGCCCCAACTCTATCATCCTGTCTTCATAGGGGAGGTGCTCCAGTTCCCTGATCATCCTCGTGGCCCTCCTCTGCACTTCTTCCAACAGTTCCATGTCCTTTTCATGTTGAGGACACCAGAACTGCAAACACTCCAAGTGAGGTCTCACGAGAACTGAGTAGAGAGGCAGGATCACCACCTTTAACCTGCTGGTCACACTCCTTTTGATGCAGCCCAGGATATAGTTGGCTTTCTGGGCTGCAAGTGCACACTGCAACCATGTTCATTTTCTCATCGACCAATACCCCCAAGTCCTTCTCCTCAGGGCTGCTCTCAGTCTCTTCTCTGCTCAACCTGTAGCTGTGCCTGGGATTGCTCCAACAAAGGTGGAGGACCTTGCACTTGTCATGGTTAAACTTCATGAGGTTGGCACCAGCCCACCCCACAAGCATGTCAAGGTCCCTCTGGATGGCATTCCTTCCTTCCAACGTATCAACCCCACCACACAGCTTGGTGTCATTGGCAAACTTGCTGACTGTCCATGTCACTGACAACGATGTTGAACATCCCAACACCGATCCCTGAGGGACATCACTCATTACTGGTCTCCAGCTGGACCTTGAGCCATTGAGCACAACTCTTTGCATGCAGCCAGCCAGCTCTTTATCCACCGAGTGGTCCACCTATCAAATTGATGTCTCTCCAACTTAGAGACAAGGAAGATGTGCAGAACAGTGTTGAATGCTTTGCACTCATCCAGATAAATGACATCAACTGTTCTACACCTGTCCATCAGTTCCATGGCCTCATCATAGAAGGCCACCAGATTGGTCAGGCACGATTTCCCCTTAGTGAAGCCATGCTTGCTGTCACCAAGCACCTTGTTGTTTTTCATGTGCCTTAGTATGCCTTCCAGGAGAATCTGCTCCAAGATTTTGCCAGGCACAGAGGTGAGGATGACTGGTCTGTAGTTCCCCAAATCATCCATTTTCCCTTTCTTGAAAATGGGGGCTATATTTCCCTTTTTCCAATCGTCAGGAACTTTACCTAACTGCCATGATTTTTTAAATATGATAGACAGTGGCTTAGCAGCTTCATTTGCCAGCTCCTTCAGGACCCATAAATGAATTTCATCAGGTCCCATGGACTTGTATACGTTCAGGTTCCTAAGATGGTCTCGAATCGGATCCTCTCTTACAGTGAGCCTAGGGTCTTTATTCTCACAGTCCTTGCATCTGTCTTCCAAGACTTGGGTGGTGTGGTCAGAGCATTTGCCAGTGAAGACTGAGGCAAAGAAGTCATTAAGAACTTAGGCCTTCTCCAAATCCAGGATAGCCAGTTCTCCCAATAACTTCTGGAGGGGGCCCACATTGTCTCTAATCTATCTTTTATTTGAAATGTACCTATAGAACCCCTTCCTGTTATCTTCAACATCCCGAGCCAAGTTAAATTCTAAGTGGGCCTTAGCTTTCCTAACCTAGTCCCTAGGTTCTCTGACAACATCCCTGTATTCTTCCCAGACCACCTGTCCTCCCAGTTCTTTCCAATGTGCCAATATGCACTCTAAAGGATTCTTTTTCAAGATCTCCCCACTCTTCTGATTTTCCATAATGTGTCTCACAATCACACACACGCATGGGATCCCACAGACATATTCCACACAGTTACAACATGCAAGACAGAGACAGAAATTCAATCAAACAACTAATAACAGAGTTATAACATCCAGACACCAATATCAAAATCACGAAACCAAAATCATTACTGTAACAAGCCACAAAATAAGTCAGATACCAGTAAGATCCAAAACCATTTCCACAAGACACTCCCTGAGTCTTGTAGGACCCAAACCACAAGAGCCCCCTGCTTCTTGTGGGTGTATACCAAATGGACGCTAGCAGCCGGGTATACACCTTTACTCATGAGATTTCCTAACTCGATTTATGGAAGGCTTCCTAACCATGCGTATGCTTCCCAAAAAGCTCAGCCTGCAAGAGCCCCCTGCTTCTTTCAGATGGTACAAGAAAAGAATATCTTTATGAAGATTATGAAGATGGTCCTTGTCTGCTCCTGCAGTGATAAGAATGAGTTGAGGGGTCCCTCTGAGAGAAACTCCCCAGGGCCCTAGGGAGCCCTGTCCTCAGCAGGTCCTGCAGCCGAGCAGAGTTAAGGTCCCATCTGGGTCGCCAAATTGATTCGGAGAAAACTCCAGGAACAAACTTG
>JASSUY010036276.1:24148-38278 GCA_032466535.1 Forpus xanthops
ACTACTGTTACAAAGCCATCAAACTTAACATTACTTAAAATTGATTCTGAAGGTTTATATTTTCATTTTGTAATTTTTTAAGCCCCTTTGTCTCACCCATGACACCTCAGGCCATCAGGGCAGAGATGCAGCATACAGATGGACTTATGATTGAGGGGTGGACTTAGTAATGGACACTATTGCCTAGATTATTCACAAGTGTGAACACTGCACAGAGCCTCTCCTGCTCTGAAAGACTGTTACAAAAGATGGAGCTGGACGTCATGAACCAAATGGACTTAGCAGCTTTGTAGGGATTGGTCCATGCACTGAGGGGTGATCTCTCTCCTTCTGTGTGTGTGTGTATGTATATATATATACATGTGATGGTATATTGAAAATGTGGGATCTGAGCATGACAAGAATGGCATGGAATAAGGGGTGGATAATGTCATGGGTTCAGCAACAGCAGTCATTTTTTCTCTTTCGTAGTGGCTGGTGCAGTGCTGTGTTTCTGACTTTCGGCCTGGAACAGCGCTGACAACACCAGTGTTTATAGTTACAGTTTAGAATGTTTTGGTTTGACCAAGAACATTCTGAGTCTCATGCTCTGCCTGGGAGGAGGGGAAGCCGGGAGGAAGCAGAGAGGACACCTGACTCAAATTAGCCAAAGAGGTATTCCATACCACAGCACGTCATGTCCAGGATGTAGAAACTGAGAGCAGAGACCCAGAAGGGTGGGGGGCACTCTGTGGCATGGCTTGGTATCAGGTGAAGATCTGTTGTATTCTCTTTCGTTGTATTTCTCTTGCATTATTATTGGTGGTAGCAGTAGTGATTTATGTTATACCTTAGTTACTAAACTGTTCTTATCTCAACCTGTGGGAGTTGCATTCTTTCAATTCTCCTCCCCATCCCCCTGGGACTGGGGAAGAAAGAGGAGGGAGTGAGTGAGCAGAACTGCGTGAGGGCTTTAAACCATGACACCTCTAAGCTATCTTGGGCACCCAGGCAACTCTTCTAAAGTCTTCCTCTCCACCTTTTTATTTTGGCTTTTTTTTTTTTTTTAATCTCCAAAAATGTTGCTACAGCAATCCCAGTATTTTATCAGTGCTCAGGGGAATACTCATCTCCAATCCAGCCGCTCCATGGAAACAAGTCTCAGCAGCCCCTCTCTCCATCCTTTCTTTAAGCAGGATAATCTGACCCCACCACTCCAAGCCCGCTGGACCATGAGCTCCACAGCAGCTGGGCAAAGACAGCAGGGAGGGAGGTGCTGTGGAGGGACCCTCTCAGCTTGGAGGACCACCCAAATGAACTCTTGCAATGACCAGCATTGCACTCACAGCCTTTGCAATGCAGCTGTGATGCCCACTGGGCAAAAACACTGAGTGCCCAGGAGTGTGGGTCCCTCGCCTGCACCCAGTGCCCATCATGGGAGGGATCCTATCAGAAATAATTCCCCAGTTTGCTGAAATTTTAATACTTGGTCCATAATCTGCTGAGCAGGAGGACACTGGCTGGTTCATGGCATGCCTCTATCTTCTAGCATTTACAGAGACTTCATCCTCAACATCTGCTGTGGGTTTTTTTTTGCCATGGAATCATTGAAACACAGAATGGTTTGGGTTGGAAAGGACCTTAAACCTCATCCAGTTCCAACCCCCTGCCACAGGCAGGGACACCTTCCACTATACCAGGTTGCTCCAAGCCCAGTCCAGCCTGGCCTTAAACACTGCCAGGGATGGGGCAGCCACAGCCTCTCTGGGCAACCTGTGCCAGCACCTCAGCATCCTCACAGTGAAGAACTTCTTCTTAATATCTATACAGAGCAACCTTTTTGGGGACCAGCCTATTCACATGGCCACTGGAATGACACTTGCAGTGATGTTATGCAGCAAAACATCATCACTTTCCACAGGTCTTTGAATATTTCAGTGATGGAATTGAGATGTCAGTTATGCATCAAGCCATACACAAAAAGAGACTTGTACATGCACACACACACCATCACAGCCATTGAACTTGCAACTCCCCACAGCTAGCATGACGCAGCTAGCTGTGTCATGGAGATGGAGATGGATGATGGAGATCAAGGATGAAGAGAGAGGCTGATGAGACTTGTTTCCATGGAGCGGCTGGATTGGAGATGAGTATTCCCCTGAGCACTGACAAAATGCTAGAACACCTAGCATGACACAGGCAAAATGGCAAAAATTACTATTTCCAAGAAAACTAATGTGTCCCTCCGTGTGTGTTCTGTAATGCCCACATCTCTCCCCTGTACCACAGTTATGACGCTTTCCAGCAAAAGTAAACCCTATAGCTTTGGATGGAAAAGAACACCCCAAAATAATCCAAACAAACCTACAAACTGGGAAAGCTCTTTTGCCTTAGAGCACCATTGCCATTTCTGACTGCAAAGCAGGTATGAGACCTGGTACCCCCATTACCAGCACATAACACCGGAAAGCCCTCTGCCTCTGATGCATTTCAAAGCATCTGAGCCATGGAATGTAGTCAACCCATATAACATTATACTGGATTATAACATCAAGCAGATATGTAAGTAATTAATTAATATAAAATTATTAAAGCAAAGTATGGTTTTGAGACTCTAAAGATAACTTTATAGCATTACACAAAGTGTCTCTGTGGCAGTGCTACCCCTTGCTGCCAGTATGGTACCACCAGTCACAGGGTCATCCTTAGGTTCTGAAACTTCTATGGTACTTTTTACTATATTTAAATTCAAGACGGCATTAAGATTCCCTTGGCCAGGACCAAAGTTCACTAATATTCCTAGCAGGATAATCAAGCACTTAAAAATAAGCAGAAATAAAGTACTGTGCTGGCCTGCAGATAATAAAATAATGCATCTGATCTTGCAAAAAGTAAAGGAAGAGTTCTTCCTCTTGATTTTGCTTAAAATTTTTTCATCTAACTTTTCCCTCTTACAGTTTCCCAACTTCCCGCTTTTTTTTCTGCTTTGGAGAAGAAATTAATTCTGTCCACAAGATCTCAATGAAGGCAGGAAGACATGAAGTGTACCTCTTTCCAGCCCACCAGAATGGATGTTGTTTCCCAACTGCCATACTCATATCTCAACACATTTCTTCTCTATGTTACTAATAAGTGGATTTTCAGCCTGCTGGAATTGAAGATAAAATTAATATATTGGCAGATATCCACAGCAGCCTCTCAGGTGCTCACATTAAAAATTATTATATTCAACAGTTCATGGCTCATTTCTTTAAAATTAAAATTAGTGTAGTGGCAGCTGGGGGTAATTTCCCAGACGCCTGCACAGAGAAAAGTACAGATCTGGAAGATATGAGGAATGAGGCTCTGATGTTGTCAAACATGTCCAACCTTGGGGCATCTATACCACTGAGGATGACTTTGGGTGGAGGCCGTCAACCCAGTGACAAGCTGCAGATAAAGTAGAGGTGAAGGTGCTTTCACTTCCTTTGGCTGTCCATGTTCAGCTGCCATCACAGCAAGATGCTGGGCATCACAGACATGCTGGGCAAGATACCTCATCTGAACTGACATTGTTGGCTTCACATCTTCATGATATACGCTTGAAGTCAAGCAGATCTCTCTCTTAACCACTTATATCCCACCATTCCATTGAATTCCAGACAAGGATTTGACCCACAAGCTGCACTGAAACAGTGAAAAGTGTTATCTGGCAGAAAACGTTAAAAAGGACAGGACTGAAAATAGCACGTGTGGACCATCTCTCAGTAACCCATGCCAGAGAGTATTTAAGGAAAGTGTGTGGGTGCATGGAACAGCACACTTCATAGAAGTATTTGGATTTGTTTGGATGACATACTGCTGGGTGACCTAGCAGCAGAGAGTAGGATAGTCTCCATCTTTACTAATCACTATGGGGCAAGATAGAAGCAATATTTTGCTTCAATTCACTCCATCTTCATGCCACCTCCTTCCACAGTGTGGGGACCCACAGTCTTCAGCATGATGAAGCACCGGGTACTGCACAGAGCTGTTTTGTTTTAACTGTGGTCCAGACACAGGGTTGGTGCCACAGCCATCCCTATGGCACATCTCTGGGATACCCAGCTGCTGCATCCATTTCAAGTGTCCCCTGGGAAAGGTCTCTTGACCACCTATCCAGAAGAGAACACTGAGACATGCAGAGGCAAATAATCGGCTTTCCTGGAATGCTGGGCAGGGAAGTTCAGCCTTCACCCCACGCTCCTGCAGCCCTGTGCAGGACAGTGAAACACACACAAGATGGGGACCCTTCCCAAAGGCCAGAAATGCCTGCAGCCTCCATGCAGCAGCAAAGCATCCTTTTGCACCGTAAATCACTGTGAAACATTAATAAACAGCTCCATCTACTGACATACTAACCTTCAAAATCCAGACCCCCATGGCAGCTGGGATGCAGCATCCAGAGGTGCCTGTGATGCTGACTGTATCATGTTCCAGCAAAGCAGGCATTAGCACAGCCCAGGGACAATCCACCACAGTCCCACAGATCACTTGCAGGGGAGCTGTCATGGCTTAAACCCAGCTGGCAACTTAAGACCCACACAGCCACTCGCTCACTTCCCTTCGGTAGGATGGGGAGAGTGAGAAAATGAGAAAACTCATGGGTTGAGGTAAAGACAGTTTAATAGGAGAAGCAAAAGCTGCTCATGCAAGCAAGGCAGAACATGGAATTTGTTCACCACTTCCCATTACAGATAGGTATTCAGCCATCTCCAGGACAGCAGGGCTCCAACACATGTAACAGTGACTTGGGAAGACAAACACCATCACTCCAAATGTCCCCCTCTTCCTTCTTTCCCCAGCTTTACATGCTGAACATGATGGCATATGCCAACTTATTGAGCATCCCCAGCCTCCCCACTGGTGGGGTGGAGTGAGGATAGGAAACAATTGTGACTCTAAGTTCAGCTCAGCAGTAATGAAAACATCCTTTTTTTATCAAAACTGTTTCCAGCACAAATACAAAGCACAGCTCCAGAACAGCTACCATGAAGAAAAATATCCCAGCCAAAATAAATGTATTCTCCACCACTTATTACATGCCATTTAGAACATGCTCAGGTCCCATGCTGTCCAATACAACCACATTAACCCGTACCACCCTTTCCATCCTTTGATATAATATCAGATATCATTCCCTTAGTCTATGCACCACGCCTATAAAATGCCTGTAAAATGTCCACAAAACAGTAGCTCAGAGCCTCCTCCTGAACCAGCTCTACTAGATTTCCTTTTGAATTTCAATTAATCAACATTAATTAAAATATATTTGCATCACATTGAGTGAAATATAATACCTTTTTAATATTGCATTTAAGCCAAGGAGATGAACATGCATGTGAGTAAAAATTGCTAACAAGCAAAAGGAGTTGAAAAGCAGCATCTGAAAATGAGCTTCTTCATGACACCTGTGTAACGTTGGGACATAGAACTTCACCACCCAGTAACCACACTTTTCTTAAACACCAAGCACTGTGGTTCCCATGCAGCCCCCACTGGAGGACGAGAAATGGCACAACAAACCTCTCTCTCATGTAGCATCTTCCTCCAGGGTCTTTTACATCTCTGAGAAATGAAGCCAAAGTCACAAAACCGTACCTGGAGACACCGAGAAACATTGTTTCCTCCCCAAAGCTAACTCAGTAACAGCACAGAGGCAGCACTCCTCACCCCTGAAACAACTGGCACTTCAGCCCCATTTTTCCTTATGCCTTAAGGAAGAAAGGAAAAGGAAAAGGGAAGGAAAGAGCATGAAGTATTGCAGACAAAGAGAACAGACAGATTCAGGTTCAGAGCATTTGACTGAATTGCAGTTGTGCATTCATTTTATAGACCATTTATTTTCACATTTGTCACTGGTCCTTGTGCTATCTTAAAAACACCCCTAAAGCCCTAAGCCCCTTTCCTGCCCAAGGGAGGCATAAGAAGGAAGGGCACATGACTTTCCACAGTTTCCCCTGTCTTCAAGGGACAAACTGTGCTCCTTTTAGTGCCGGATTTAGCCATGCCCAATGCCCTGGAGCATCACAGCAGTCAGTTCACACAGGGATACAGGGAGATGTCTGCTTTTCCACCATGTCCATCTTCTGTGGCTTTTTATTTTTCATTGGCTGAGTCCAACCAAATCTCAGATCCCAGAGTTTCAGTCAGGCTCAATGCGGAGGGGAGATTTTGGTCACTAAATTCCACTGGACTCACCCCCATCTCACAAAACTCTGAGCAGCCCCAGGCTCCCTGCTCTCCATCAGCCAAAATTAAACCTATGGCTTCTTTCTTCCACTTCACCGCTACCAAGCAGCAATTGCAAAGCACCCATGGGAGTAACAAGCTGTGCTCTGCACTGCTCTGCCAGGGAAAAAGTGTTATTTACAGCCAACAACAGGATTAAAGCTTCAAACCACTTTTAAATTTGGAAGAAGGGGCTTGTGCTTTGGGAGCTCAAATATGGGAAAAGATGCTTGCATGGAAGATGAAGGTGGTGACTTGGAGCTGTTCAGACTGAGCATGAGGGCAGATGCAGCTACACATTCCCTGGCATTGATCCAGGGATTGGAAACACAGGGATGAGAAATCAGGATTGGAGAGGAGGATGTCAACAGGAGCAGAGGTTGCTCACTAAAGAATAACCTGTAAAATTCTATCTTTAGGGTGATAAAAGTGCACAAGTGTCTGTCCTTCCCTATACACCCACAAGGATATTTGGGCAGCAGCAGCCATGCAGGGATTCCCATTAATTTCTTTCAAAGGGGTGTGTTAAAAATCTTAATCCAATAAATAGCTTAATGCAGTTGGGCAGATCCTTATCGGGAGTCCTGATTTATTTATGAAAACATTTGTGACTTTTCTGAGCAGCTCAGGTGGCCCAGACTCCATTCACCAACAGGCTGATGGTCAGGTGATGGCTGATGTGGACAGTAAAGAGCTCCTGCTGAGCAGCACTTGCTTATCTAGGAAGGCTTTTACCCAAAATTTTCAGCCATGTTCAGGCCTACAGAACAGATGGCAAGTACCTTCAGGGGGATTTCCAGGCTGCCTTGTCCCACTGTGCTGGGCAGCATCAGCTCTTCAGTAGGTCTATGGAGGTCCACCACATCTAATGCCTTCTCCAGAAATCCTTTCCATATCCACAGGAATAAACTAATTCCAAAACCCTTCAAAAAAGGGCCCAAATCCTTAGAAACAGACCTGACTGGAAGCTGCCATCTGAGCATATGCCCAGGACTCCCTGGCTGCAGGAGGTGCCTTTTGCAGGCACAGCAGTCTCATTGCCCTTGTCACCAACATCACAAATAGCAGCTGCACTCAAATGCATTTCCCACTTTGGCTATTTATGGAATAGGAGAGAGAAATGTGTCAGAGCTGTTAAAACCCTGGCAGAAGCATTTTGAGCTAATTATCACCTTATAATGCCTGCCAAAAGACCTGCAGGGACAGGGCTGCGTTAATGGGAGTGAGATACTAAAGCAGAGGTAAGCAGCTTGCTGTTCTCAGGTGGCATCACTACCCTCCTGGGAAGCTAGGGTCCTCCCAGCTCCTGCCCTATGGGCAGTTCACACATGTGCATCCACTTCACAAAACTTCATCAAAATATTTGTACCCATGGAGATAATCATATTGAGGAAACATCCGTATCCTCAGGCTTGAGAGAGAGAAAAAAAGCCTGGTGGAAGAAAAGGAAAGAGGAAAGGTGAGTCCCACATTACAGCACAAATCCTCCCAGCAGTGCTGCCATGAAACCTGCCCTGAGCATATTTTCTTAGATGAGATGTCAGCCCCAGACACTGAAGAAAAAGAAGAAAAGAAAAAAAAAAAACCCTTGAAACTGCAATATTCTAAAATGATCTTCAATTTGTACCCTCTGCTCAGAGCAGCGTGGGGGTCAGAAAACTAGAGGAAGATGCTCTTTCTCAAATGAAAATTTCCACTAAACTGGGATGCTAAGGCTGCATCAAAGCTGTCCAGGTTCCTATCCAGAGCTTAAGTGTTTAATCCCAGTTTCAGTCGCACACCAGCAACATGCAGCAGGAGCTGGGGAGCCATGCTGGGTGAACACCTGAGGACTGTAAGGACAACTGCATCCCAGATGGATTTTCAGCTGAGAAGAGATCACAGCAAATGCAAGGCAAGAAAATAATGCTGGAGAGGTTTTTTTGGTAATGGCATATAAGGATGGGACAAAGGGGAATGGCTTTAAACAGTCAGAGTGAAGATTTGGATATCAGGAAGAAGTTCTTCCCTGTGAGGGTGCTGAGGTACTGGCACAGGTTGCCTAGAGAATCTGTGGCTGCTCCATCCCTAGCCATATTCAGGGCTGGGTTGGACAGAGCTTTGGGCAACCTGGTCTAGTGGAAGGTGTCCCTGTCTTTGCCTGGGGCTTGGAACTGGATGAGCTTTAAGATTCTTTCCAACCCAAACCATGCAGTGATTCTATGATTCTCTGAAAGTGTTCCTTAAGCATTTTTAACTCTATTTTACAAACTTAGTTTCATATACTTGTTAAAGTTTAATATGATCCTGGGATTTGGGGGGAGGAAACTGTCAGTGCTACTTTAACTCTCTGCATGGCTCAGCTGGTATTTTATATTTCTGTTACCACTCTCAACAGATAAATATGCTTTTATCTCCTCCCTAGTTATTCAACAGCCTAAAAAAAATTCAGAGGCAGAAGGAGGGGACAGACATCATGTAGGAAATTCAGCGATGTCAAATTTACTGCAAGAAAACAAAATATCAGGTATCCTGCATCTTTGCTGGGTGTGACTTGTGCATTAACACAGGTCATTAGAAATATTAAATATAGTGAACTCAAAATTAGAATTAAGAAATACTCAAAGGATTTGACCCCTTCTAACACCCAAACCTAAGTTTTAGCTACCAAAAGCAAAGGAGGTCCCCAGCTCCCAGGTTTGCCACAGAAAAGCCAGGCTCTAATAGCACAGAATATGAGCAGAAAAAGTAGAGTGAAGTGGTAATGGATCTTTTCAGCAAGGGCTGTCATGGACCACCTGAAATTCCCTTTGCCATTTCTTGCTATAAATGTCATCCTCAGGTGGATACTTTACTATAAAGGGATCTTTTTTTATTATTATTTTTTACTTCTGCATAGAGTAGCTGTTTATTTGAATATATATATAGTCACAGCTGCTGTCAGGGTTCCCAAGACAGCTCAGCTGCCAACTTCTGCTCTTTTGTGAGTTGTGTACCCTGATTTTCTCCAAAACTCACCCCTTTCTATCTTCCATTCCCCTTTCCTGTCAAAGTGCAACAAGCTTCACTGCAAAAGTTTAGCTTTGACCTATGTCTATACTAGGTGTCATTGCTTTTTAGGGGCTTTTTAGGGCTTTAATCATCCCCATCAGCAATGGGGAGCTTAGTATGCTGGTTCAGGGTGAGAAAGGCTCATCAGGATTCACCACACAGGGCTCAGGCTTTTCAGCAAGGAGGGTTTAGGAAGCGAGGGACAAGGAAAGGTAATAAACATCTAATGGGCATGTCTGCGACAGCAGCAAAGAAACATAGAAACACACCGGAGGCATTTTCTTTTCCCCGAGACGGCAGCCAGAGTTTACCCTGTATGATGAGCTCCTGCAGCAGTTAATGACTGAAAGAGCCACTTCCTATAATTAGATTTTCATAGCTGAAATGAATTTAGGCAGGCTACAGTGAGTGATTACGAGACTTAATGACGGTCTCTTTCCGTGCCCGCAAGGATGCTCAGGGAAATCTGTATCCCAGTTATCTTCACCAGAGGCAGGCATGGCATAATTTGATGTATTTTACGCAGCGAGGAGAATGGACTCCTGGTAGGCTTAACATACTTACAGATCCTTATGGGTACTAGCAGTGAGAAGCACATGTAATGGGGGAGTAAAACACAACACAGGGAAATCTCTCCTATCCCAGAGTATAAACACGCATCTCCCTCCACCACCACCTGGGTAGAAAATAGCAATTATTTATCCTCATTAACATCAGCTTGCTTAACACCAGTTTTACCCCTTGTCCAGCTGGGATGCAGATACTGATTCTTTACCCTCCATCAATACTCCTGCTCTTAGAAATACCCTTTATTTGAGCAGATCTGGCATCTTTCCTTCACACTCCATTTCCAGCAGGGCTGCAGGAGCTCCCTAGGAAGCCACACCAGGACAAGTCTAAGTTTTTTTCCAAAAGAAGTGCAGGTTGGGTCAGGGCATTTTGCATCCGTCCATGGGAAGATGGAATTGATGGTGCATCATGTTTTTACTCCTCCTCTGTAAGCAGCTCTTGGGAAGAAATAAAGCAGAATTGCTCCCTCTGTGACTCTTTCTGCAGCTGCAAACCCAGTGTTTTTTTTATGTATGTCTCAGCTTTAATATTCCTTTCATAACAGGCTGTGGACATAAAAGGCTGGTTTGTCAATCCATTGATTGCCTGAGGCTAAGCTGCTAATTCTGCTGTGTTGTTGTGGTTTGCATTGAACAAGCTGGCTTTCCAAGATCAAAAAATACATCAGTGCAGGGTTGCAGCCACAGTCCTCCCTGATGCCATCACTCCTTCCCTGGGAGTGAGACAAGAGGGTGACAAACTCAAGGATTTAGCAACCTTAAATACCTTTGTTTTCCTTATTTCTTCTGGAGCTTGATATAATGCCCTTTGTTGGTATTGTATCATCCAGTGTATCACCACAATAGTGCTATCAGACATGCCAGAACGTGTTCTGCCAAAATCCATTCTCAGAGTCCAGTGAGACACAGGAGAATGGCCCTGTGATGTGGGTTCTGAACTGGCAGTTTCACCTCCCTCTCTGCACCCCCGTGCCCCCTGCTCCAGGCCAAGCAGTTGTGCCCAGACTGGCACCCCACTGCTTGCATTTGCTGGAGGGACCTTCTCACTGTAATGTGCTGGTTGACGTCAGGATTCCTATGGCTTTAGTATCCTGGAGCTGTTAAACCACCCACCCCACTCCCAGCACAGAACTGCCTTGGGCTGTTTTTGCGCTCCCTGGTACCAGCTTCATGCACAGCTCAGGAGATTTACAATCGGCCAAGAAGAAAATAATAAATAATTAACTCTTAGACCTAGTAACATATAAATATATCCATTTTCCTTTCAGATCCCATTCTTGCTGCTTCTGTCCCAGGGCTACTTCCAGCAGGATGCTCCTGAGGTGTTCCCTTGTCTTTCACCGCTTCGTACTTCCCATGAAATCCTATCCTAGAGTAACTCTTTCAAGAGGCTGTAAAAAAGCAGTTTCACATTAACTAGCTTAAATATCTGCCCAGACTCCATCTCTCAGTGAATACAGCATCACAGGGCTCCTGCTGGAAACATAACAAGTGCTTGTGGGGAAGTTCATGTCTGGGGAAGAAGGGGCTTCAAAAGAAAAAGAGAAATAAAGAAACTCTCTGCAGTGGTAGCTGAATTAGACTCCTTTAAATGCCAGATTTGAAGCGTGGAAACTGGCACTGAATAATCACAGTAGTCACAGCTATCTGCTGACCACTGACTTTAAAGAGAGAGCTATTTAAAAGCAAATTGTTGGATATTCCTTCACTGGCAGTAGCTAGCCTGCATTTAGATGAAATGGCTGCCCTCCAAGAAAACAGCACAATAATGACAGAAAAAAAGGTGGCTCTAAATACAGCAAACCATAAGAAGACAAAGTGAAGACTAAAACTGCTCTCACACTGAGGACATGAGCTATGCTCATTGAAGTGATGCATTGCTGTTCCCACTCTTTCCCAGAGTAGCTGCTGAAGCTACAATGGGCCATGTCCAAATCTTACAAGCCATGTCCTAATAGGACATTTGTAACAACTGATCTTTTAGATATAGGAGGCACATGAAATGGAGTATCCAAGGCTCTGCAGAAAGCAAATGGATCTGTTAATTGACAGCAATGCACAATACTTGGAGGAGACCATACCAGGTTGTTTATAGCCAAAAACTCCTGAAGGTAAAAACCAGGTTTCCACTAATCCCAGGAGTGACTCCTGCAAGCATGAGCATGGGAGAGCACCAGAGCCTGGTGAGACGTGTGCATCCCCAAAAAGTCTTGATGAGGAGAATTTTCTCAGTTTGCTGCCATTTTTTTTTTCTGTTGACTGAACTCCCAAGAAATGAACAAACCTTGCATAGCTTTGTGTTGGAGAACAAATGGTATTTTCACTGTACCTGGTAGCCCTTGCTCTACTGAGCAGTTTCTCTGTCTAATAAGGGCCTTGCACACACTTCATCTTTTGCTGCAGAGGAGTGGTATTAAAAGGTCTCTTTACTCTGCTCAGTCAGCTGTCCTCATAAAATGTAGAAATTTAATGTCCCAGATGAGCTCCAATCTCCTGTCAAATAAGGTAGGTATCAGCCAACAAGTTAGAGAATTAAGTAAAAACTAAACAATTGCATTTTTTTCCTCTTCTTAGCAATCCAAGCTAAAAAACAGGGTCCAACCTGCTAAAGACAAGCAAATGTCCTCACAGTTGACTCTTGGACCCAGAAGGACAGAGAGACAACCCAAGGTGCTGTCCCATGGACACACACACACTGTCATGCACACACACAGTCTTGCACACATTTCATGGGTGACCATGTCAAACAAGGCTGAAATGCCCAAAAGCATCATGGTATGCATGTTTGCAATGAGCTTGCAGTTTTGAGCTTACGAATTTTCACGTGAATAGTTAGTTCATTTTGGTTTTGTATTGAAATCACTGGTCTTGCAGAACCAGCATAGACCCCATGAGACTTTAATCCAAAAGCCAAAGCTCTGCCCTGACATTCACATTTTTACATCATTTGCACTAGAATACAAAATTATCTCTGTCCTAAATCAGTTGAAAAGAAAGGCATGGTCACTGGCAAAGCCCCTCCTAGTCTCTGTTAGTGGATAGCACAAGAACTAAACCAACCAAAAGCATATTCACATGAAATACATCACCCACTTCCTGATTTTGAGGGTTCACATCCAAAGCCAACCCCAAATTATGATGAGTTTAATGTCAGCTCACAGCCACACTTGGAAGCAGTCCCTATACATCAGTTGTGAAGGAAAGGTGTGATTTTCTCTCCACCAAAGAACTTTAAACAAAAATAGAGCTAAATGAGTCCTTGGTGTGCGCTGAAAACAGCTTTGGTTCCAGAAGCATCCAATTCACAGATGGACCACCTCAAAAAAGAGCATTACCACAGAGGTATAATGGAAAATGTTGCTGTTTTATTTGGTATATCATGTGCTGTATCTCCCTGCTGTACCCAATGTAACTGAAGTGCTGGCTGTAGCAGGTACAGCCCTCTCTGTAACATCTTCAAATGCTGCCTCCAGGCAAGCAGTTAATCTCCTTTCCTTTTGTTGATAATATTTTTTCTGTAGGTTATATCTGTTAAAATGCAATTTTCACTCCCCAAATCAGAGGACAGGCTTCATGACAAGGAGAAGCCTCACACCAGGATGCTGATGTGATTTTTCCGCCTCCCAGCCTGGCAGTGGCAGCTGCTGGTTCCAATTATTACAACTCTAAATACAATAAAGTTTCATTATTCATTGAGACACCTGCAACAAGACATTGGCAAAGCAATCAAATAATTGTTTCTAAAAGCAAAATGTCTTTACAATGCCTTAACATGATGCCTTAAAGTATTGTTGGGAAATTAATTGATTACAGTGGGTAGGGGATTTCAGACTTTGTGAATAGCATTATGCTATAAATGTTGAAAAAAAGAGATATCCTTAGGGTTGATAGTGATCAAGGTATTACTGAGCTCATCCACTCCCCCAGCCACAATCGACTTCATCACATCATTCCCATGAGATCCTTGTCTGACCTCTCTTAAAAAACTTCTATGACCATCTACCCCACGGTATTTTTCTTTCTTCTTTTTTGTTTTCTCTTCTTCTTTTCTTTTCTTTCCTTTTCTTTTCTTTTTTTTTCTCTTTTCTCTTTTATTTTCTTTTCTCTTTTCTCTTTTCTCTTTTGTTTTCTCTTTTTCTTTTTTTCTTTCTTTTCTTTTCTTTTTTCTTTTTTCTTTTCCTTTTTTCTTTTTCTTTTCTTTCCTTTTCCTTTTTTCCTTTCCCTTCCCTTCCCTTCCCTTCCCTTCCCTTCCTTTCCTTTCCCTTCTCTTCCTTTTCTTTCCCAATCTAGATACCCTTCA
>JASSUY010036277.1:0-10139 GCA_032466535.1 Forpus xanthops
TTTTTTTTTATTTTTTTCAACCCCCCCCCCCCCCCCAGTGTTGCTTCCATTGTTATTTTTGTTATCTCTCTTCTAGAAAGGCTGATACACATCAGCTTGGACAGTGCTCAGATTAAGTACAGTTTTGTAGATCAATAGAGCGCTGTGGCCTTTCCCTTCTGCTTTGTTTTTTATATGTGTGTGCTTTCCTCTGTTGCATCTACCTGTAATACAGTGATGTTTTTAGACCTTTCTCTCCACATTTTTATTATTTCACTTACTGTATTTGTGAGTTCTCCAGCTAAACTGTGTGTAATTCTGATTATTCATAACAATTTTCATGTTCTATTTGCCAGTTTTTCATTGCCTTGGTTTTTTTTCCTCCTTTCAAATTTGATTTTGAAAAGATAACAATTTTCTTTTGTTATTTGCTTGCTTGTCTCCTGATCTTTTTGTTTTGCTGTTCACTCGCAGTTACCTCATCAGCCCACTTGTTCTCTGAAATAGCAAACTCGGGTCTTTTGTTCTTGACAAATTGTGTTTTGGGAGCTTGTGCATGGGGAATTTTCTATAGAAGGTGTGCAGGGACCCTGGTGATTGCTATTGTCCACTGGAGAGCACCGAATATACAGTGATAGCATCTAATGGGATCAGGAGTCAGAAAATGCAGGCTACAACTTTAGTTGTACTGTGGACTTGTTTGTGTCATAGGGGAAAATGTAAAGGCAAAGAGGTCGTTTCCCAAGAATGCAGCATGATCTTAACTTGGTTTCCAAGTCTTGCGGTGCTACAATTGCTCCCCAGGAGCTGGGAACACTGACCTTCAGTACCAGCTTCCCCTCTGCTATGATGAGGAAGGCTTGGAGCCTGTCCTGGCCTTTCCCACCTCCTCTGGGTGGTTTAGGGTCTAAAGTAGTTGGTCCTTCTGTGGCAGCATCTTGTGTTTTGCCTTTGTTATGTGGTATGTGGCACAATGTTGCTTTGCCAAAGCACAGTCTCAGGAGAGGGGGCACAACTAATTTTTCGGTGCCTCAGTGGTCAAATACACAGGAATAGCTAATTACAATAGGAGTATTTCAGCAAATGAGCATTGTGTTAAGATGTTTGAATACTGTGGAAACATATCTATGTAAATTATGTTACAAGTTCAAACTTCTCTTTCCATAAAGTAGCTGAGCTACTGTATTCACACAACTTATTTTTAAACAAGCAGCTTGCGGCCAAATAGCATGGAGGCAAAAGATGCTGAAGTGCCTTCCAATAACCCACATGGTCTGGATGTGATTTTATTTACTTTGTAAGAGTAAAATAATAGTTACCTGTCAGAACTGTTCTCTGGAGTGTTCACAAGTTTCAACAATACTCCTCTTCTTCTCACCCCCTAGTAAAATACAGACTTGCATAAGGGACTTCATCCTGTAGATAAATGTACAGACATGTTTAGCTCTACTCAGGTTAGACTCTTGTGATGATTTCCATGGCTGCTGAAGACCAAAGAGGAGGAAAGAAAAACAGATTAAAGGGGTTGCAAGCTTTTCTTTCTTAATAACACTGAACTAAATTTATAGCTATGCACAACCTGTGTTGTTTCTATTCAGATTTTGGGACATCATGATCTGTTTCAATAAAAAGGAGTTCTGGGTCTGTAATGCACTTGGATGAGAACAAAACTAGTTTGGATACTTGAGTATTATGCACATTTGTAGTATTTTTCTGCTAAATTGGTTGTCTTCTTCCACTAGATGGGGCTTTCTTCATTGATGAGTTGAATCATTACTTTTCCATCAAGTGCTGTTGTTCACATGCACATACATGCAAGTGTGGATGTGCCTCAAATATCAGCGCCCTGAAGTGCCTTTTTTTCCCCCAACACCTTACCTGTGGGAATGTAACTTGCGGTTTTGGTGCTTTTTAGAAGGAATGGCACTGCGCAGTAATTTGTGCTGTTGAGGTGCCAGTATCATTTTCCAATGCACTGAATTCTGTTAGCATCCTTGTGTAAGCACATTGAGTAAATGTGATGACCAGTCCCAAATAGTGGGCTTGGTAGAATGGGAAACAGTCACCATTTTGGTTTTTGTTTTGTTTTTAAGCTGTAAACTACACAGAAGGCAGAGAAGTGACATGAGCAGAATTAATTGCTGCATAACTTCAGTCCTGCTCGTAACAACTTTTCAAATATAGCCTAGTGAGCATGACTTTTCAGATGCAGAGAATGTCAGGCTGGTTTCTCTTTTGCAGCGTAACAGTATTTTTTTTTCCTTGCAATGCTGCAAAATGCCTTTCCGTTATTTAATTTGCTTAATAACAGTCATCTATGTATAGAATTTGGCAAATGAAATTTCTGAAGGCTGTGGATTGTAAAATATATTTTTCCCCCAAGTACTTGCTCATTGCGGGTGGTGTAATTGCTGTGGCACAGTCTAGTTTCTAAGGCACCAGCTTTTGGTTTTGATCAGGTACTTCTCCTTTGCTGTCCTTGTGACTTTCAAGGGACTTCTAAGTAGTCTGTATGCATTTCCTAAAAGCTAAAAGTAACACGTGTACTAGTCCTTCCAGCTGCAAAATGATAATCTTTCTGGGCATGAGGTTGCCTTCCTGCCCTGCTGAGGAAGCGTAGCTACGACAAGAGCTGAGTGGAAAAGCAAACTACCTTTCTTCAGAGCAAAAGAGTGGTCCCGAGGATGAAGTGATCTTTCAGGTAGCAAAAGAAAAATCTTTTATATAAGATTACCTTCTGAGAATGAATGTCCAGCTGCTCTCATAAGAGTGCTGCAGCTTGCTTTCCTCCAGGCAGTTTCCTGTTTTACTGTTCAGTGCTTACCTCTGCCTGTTCATCAGAACATTTTCTTTCCTTTGTATCTTCTACCTCCCCACTGGGGAAGCTTACGTACCCTTACTAACACTGTGTAAAGGAGGAATTGAAGCATACAGATGTGTTTTGGGCACAACCATGGGACCGCACGTGCTCCTCCAAGTCCACCGTATGTGTGCTTTTCCCCCTGCTTCCCAGGTCGACAGAGACATATTCTAGGGGGATTTCAGAGTGAGTCTTAATCCAGATGCTTTTCAGAGTTCTTTGAAGTCCTAGACTGTCCATTTGAAAGCAAAATATTTGAGTATCCTTACGACTCAGGGTTCAATTTTTGGCTTGAATATGTTAAGAAGGATAAATGAAACCTGTCATCTTTTTTCTCCTTCTCTCTCCCCTGTACAAAGACATGTCCTCCTTTATTTGAGATCATATATCATGTTAATTTATATTTTTTTTTTTCATTTAATGCATTGTTTTGGTGTTTCACTCGGCTCTCCTGTGTTTAAATCATCCTTCTATTTACAGTTGAGCAGGATGACAAAAATAACTGTGGTCTCATAGTCAATCAATGGAATTTTCCTGCATTTCTCCGCTGATGACTTGGCTGACTCCTAGAGAATCTAAATGCTTTTGCATTTTTGCCTGCAGGAATGAGGTGGTTTCCGTCCTGCATTCCTGTATTTTTCCCTATCTGTAAGTCTTACTGGGATTTGGTTTTGTTTATTACACAAACAGTAGCTACAGCATTGTGTATTGGGTCATAGATCACTGCCTGAAATGAAGGTTGCTGCAAGCCTCATTGAGGGTAGGTTAAAAAAAACCCATGGCCTAGTGACAGCCAATTTAAATGTGTATATTTAGGGGGGATGAGGTTCCAGATCCCCTCAGGGCTTGCATTGTCAATTGTGTTTGGTTATTGCTTTTGCAGCCATTAGTTTCTTCTCTTTCTTTAATGAAGAAATAACATTTGCTATGCTGGCCCTCTTTTCCTTCTTTCTTTTTTGGCACAGGAAGGCAATCATTGCTTGTTAACATTGAGGAGTGGTGGTTGTTTTTAAAATCTCACATTGTCCCCAATTACTGCAGTTCTGTACCCTCAGATAAAATACCTATTCTGCGAGGAGTCATAAAGATATGCTGTAACAGCTCATCCTCCCATCCCCCCTTCTCCTTCAGTTATCAACAGTGCGTCAGTGGAAATTTCCACCATTTGCTAATGTGAGAGAAAGCACAAAGTTGCAAAGCGGCCTTTGGAGGAAAAAAAAAAAACTATTGCCATTTTAGGAACACAATGAAAAGCAGTGTATGACTTGCAAGCAGAAATGAAATGAAATTCTTGAGGAATGGAGGGATAAAATGGTGCGGCAGAGAGCATGGATTGCAATCTGAATGCTTCTGTGAAGAGAAGGGGGCATGAAAGTGTTGGAGGATCACCAGTTCGATTTTTCTCCCCTGATCCTCGTTCCTGTTAGTTGTAACTGTGAGAGGATCTGGAAGGTTTCTTCCCAAGGAGAAGAGTAAAGTGTCATCTGTTAAATTTACCAGTGGCTTTTAATGGCTTTAACAGAAAATGACTTTCCCTTTTTAAGGGGTGTGCGTCCTTCAGATGTTGCTGTGCAGTATTTCTAATGAATTGTCCAAGCTTAAAAATTGTTTCTCTCCCTAAACTTTTAACCAGGTGGCATCTCAATTCTGGAGATGAGAAAACAGTAGGCTGTTTGGTAAACCAAACAGGTTTGTTTTACCAAATATATTAAGCCAAATCCTGTTCCTCATTGAAGCTTGTGAGGATCTGTGTGGAGGACTGAGCCCACCAGAGTTGCTCCAGATTCATCTTGAGGCAAATTATTCCTGTAACTTTCAGTAGCCTTGCTGCAGTCAGAGGAGCAGCACCTTTGCTGACGTGACCTGGCACTGGTCCCTTGGCTTCAGAGATGCTAGGCTGCAGCCCACACTGGCTGGGCATCTGTTCTGGAGCATTCATTGCTTCGGTGTGGGCTGCAGGGATATTTTTTTGCTATCAGACCCCTCAAGTAGAAGAATTCAGTGCTTCGGCCTGGCCTTTCTGAAAAAGGTTTCAGAGATGAACTGTGGCTGTTAATGTAAATGCCTGTGTATGAAGCTCAGGACTAGGATGTAGATTTAGATTAGATATTAGGAAGAAAGTCTTTACTGTGAGGGTGGTGATACACCGGAACAGGTTGCCCAGGGAAGTTGTGGCTGCCTCATCCCTGGCAGCGTCCAGGGCCAAGGCTGAATGGGGCTTTGACCAACCTGGGCTTCTGGAAGGTGTCCCTGCCCTTGGCACGGAGTTGAAACTGCATGATCTTTAAGGTCCCTTCTTACCATAACCATTCTATGATTCTGTGCCTGGCTAAGGAGAAAAGCATCTTCATCATGTTTTCCATGGGTGGATTTCACCCCTGTGCATTCATCCAGCATGTGTTGCTTGAGTAATTTCTTGCCCTATGGGTCTGCTGTGTGTACTGGTTTTGATGTAGCACTTTTAGTTG
Organism: Forpus xanthops; assembly: GCA_032466535.1. Lineage (NCBI taxonomy): Eukaryota > Metazoa > Chordata > Aves > Psittaciformes > Psittacidae > Forpus > Forpus xanthops. The sequence continues at coordinate 5,308 of JASSUY010036277.1, forward strand.
AATGAGAATGAACTCCATGCAGCATAAAGGACGTGAGCAGATTCATTGTTCATGACCCCATCTCCTGTATTTCCTGTTCAGAGTCCCAATTCAGCTTCTTTCTGGTCTTGGGAACTTATCCTGCAACATTACCTTTATGAAGATGGACTGTCGTTGGCTTAGTAAGAATCCATACCTCTTGCAGAACAAAGTAATATCTGTTAGGTAAAATTGTTAAAGTGGGATGCTTGACCTTGCTTGGGTAATATGACTTCAATTAAGAAATATCGCTTTCAGGTTATACTGATGCTTCATGGGGAGATGTGCTTGAGTGGACTAGGAGGAGAGAGGAGCTTTCATGAGAGGATGTGTGAAGATGAAAATGAAATAGCTGGGTGGCAAGTTTTGTGCTGTACATTTAACCTTTAAATTACTGATAGTCTTGGAAATGAGGCGTTAGTTCTCTTCACCTGGATTTCTGAGGCAGTTGTAAGTGTCTTTATGGTAGTTAGTGCTGTGCCAATGCAGTCAAATGTGTTGCAGTTCTGTTGACAGTGTTACTAGTTCATACACAGCATTTCAATGAAGGATGGATGGCCAGTGACATGGCTCACTCATTTTTTCTCATTAGTATGATAGCTGTCACTAGGTCACTCATAACTTGCAGGAATAGTAGACCTTATGTTGCTAATGAATTTAAGGTATATCTCATGTTAAAAGATGGGATCTGAATTTGCATATCTGGGATTAAGTTAGTGTGCAGCATTCAGTTGTGTCCCTTGTCTGAAATGGGACTCGTGAATTGCAGTAGACGGCTTTGCTTGTTTGGGTGTACTGGAGTTTTGAAAGCCTCTTCCAAGATTATAGTTGAGCTCAGGAAGAAAGTGCAGCTCTTCACAGCAAAGGAGCTTCATGGCAGTGGTAACCTCAGTGACCTAAGATATTAATGGAGAACAATGTTCTTTCCTGTAGGGAGGTGGTTGGCTTTTTCTTTATAGATGTCAAAGACAGCTTTGTAGTGGGCAGGAAGCACTTACCTGAAACACTGTTTTATATGTGCTGTGCATGTGTGGAAGTAAGACCTTTTCAGTCCCACCAAGTTCAGCAGGGCAAGTCCCAGCTGTGCAAGTGGGGTGCCTACCCTCGGATTAAAACTTTAAGCCATGTTCCCATCAAAGATGTATTTAATTTGTTGTAAATCCATCTCCTCGTGCTTCCTTTGCCCTCCCTTTTTTTTTTTATATTTTAAAATTTCCATTAAGCTCCGAAGCAGAATGTTCAAGGAAGAAATGTGCCTGTATGTATGTAAGCTTGAGACGGTTCACAGTGGCATCTGTTCCCCAAAGAAACAGCATCATGAATTCAAAGAAGGGGAATGCATGTTGTTACTGAAATGAATTTGTTACCTCACCTTTTGAGAGACTGTTCAAATCAAGAGGTGGAAATGAATATAATAGGTACAAGAAGAGTAAATTCTCTTTTATCTCCTTGGGTAGGCAGTGCTGCACAACAAAGAAGAGTTCAGGCTGAGCCTGCCTCAACTGAATTTTCTTACTTGAAATTAAGATAATACCGAGGTTTTATTGTAACAGTTCTGGTACCAAAATGTAAGCAAAAAAATTTTGTTTAAGAAATCCCAGTTGCATGATTTAAAGTTGTTGCAGTACAGGCAATTTTATTACATTGTGTGTATGTTTCTCATTGCAGGTATTTTTTGATAGACTTAGAGGCCCCACCTACGATTGTAACGACCATGATGGATCATTTAGGACGTGATATTGACGTAATTAGACCTGCTTTTATAAAGCATCATCTATCAAAGACAGAAGAATGCAGTGGCATAATCCCAGTCAACTATAACGATAAACTAGTTGCCAAGAAGTGAAATACTCAAAATAGTGTGTTTGAAACCTTTAAAGCATTTTTTACTCCGGTTTTGGAAAACAGTTGTGATCACTGATGTCCATTATAAATAATCATTTTTGGCCATGTTATGTGTGTGGAGTAGTACACTAAAGCTGTTGTAATAGTTGAGGTTTCTTTTTGTTTAGAGTAATTCGCATGGACTTAATCTGTATGCTTATCTTGATATTCGACAACTCGGAAAACTGATTTGCTTTTTTCTTAGAGCATTACATTGATAATGAAGATTTGTCCATCACCAGAATGCTAAAAATAGAATTCTTTTTCCAAAGACAGATTACTGCAGAATATATATATTTACATAAGAGATTAAGAAATCTACAGTGTAAATATAGCAGCACAGGATGATCTGTTGGAGGGGGGTTTTGGGCTTGTTTTTGGAAAAAATTAATAAAAGTGTGATTAAAAATAAACTGACTCATTTTTCTTTAAAGCAGAAAAGGTACAAGAAAAAATAAGTCATACTGCCAAAAGACATATATCATACTGCTTTCTTTAAGGTAATAACTGTGTTCAAAGTACAGGTAAAAAAAAATACTCTCTATAGAAAAAGCCAGAAGCTTCCAAGTGACAGGTTAGGGAATGCCTATGCTTGTATATGAGCAGAAGAATGACAGATGCTTTGTTTCACCATCAGCTAGACCCAGGTGGACACTTCAAACTGGGGAAAACATCAAGGTAAAGGTCATAATGTGTATTTTGTTTTTCTTCTGCTCTTGTGAACACAGAGGAAAAAGCAATGCATGTGGAAGATGACATAGGACAAGCTCCTGCAGGTCTCACAAAAATTCAGTAGTTTCCAGAGGATGTCTGTATTTCCCCCATGCTACTGGAGGAATGTACTGGCAGTTTCTCCTTCTGGAGTGTGTGTATAGCTGTTTCTGTAAAAGAAACCTTGGAAGCCAAGGTCAGATTCTGAGAGACCTGTGATTGGTCTTGTTGGTGTGACTCCTCTTTAGTGTGCTATTTCATCATGAGTTCGTCTCTCTTTTGTGCAGGTAGCTAGGTCATTTTTTGGGGGAAAGGAGATGTTTGTATGCTGCTTTTTAACTTGGATGCAGAACTTTGGAGGAGGTGAGGGGAGGGAGGGGAGAGAAACCAGTGGGTTTTTTTCTGAGTATCTTCTTTTCTAAAGGAAAAAGTGTGTTAGAAAAATAAGGAGGAAGCTTTCTTTCTGTATGTCTTTATTTAGGAGAAATGAATGCATGTGGTTTTGTGGGTTTTGTTTTCTGCTGTGTTTTTCTGTTTTTTGCAATCTGCTTTTTTTCTAAGAGCAGATTGTCACATTTTGTCTTTCCTGAAAAAAATGCTGGAAGAATGGAGGGAATGTACTGCATGCTTATCGAAGGTGGACCTATATTAGATGTGTTTTTACTTTTGTAGTTACTGCCACTTTTTATCAGGTGGTTGCTGTCTGCTCCGATGCCTGCTACAGGCAGAGCTTTTCTTATCAATGATATTTCTTTGTAGAACAGGCCCTCCTTCCATACAGGTATGAGCTTATGTTTGTAAGTCTGTGCTGCAGGTTTGGCTCCCTGAGCTGCCCTTTCTGTTGGGCTGCTGAAAATTGAGAGTGGCAGCACAGGAAGCATAAACTACAAGTAGGGAAACACAGAATGCTTTAAGTAATGTGTCTTACTCAAGAGTTTCTCATAAGTTTTTATTAAATAGAATGCGAAAAGAAAGCCTGTAGTTTAAAGTCACTTTGCCTCTGTTTTGGACCTTGGGCCCTAGATTTCATTTGAATAAAAAAGGGAATAAATAAGCTTCCAACTTCACAAAACAAAGATGATGGTCAACAGAGGCTGTGTACACGTGAATGTTTATGTTTGCCTTTATTCAGTTTCCTTCAGCGTAGTAATAAATTTTGCATTTAATTTGTTCCAGTTTCTAAGTTGAAACCTGCATTCGGTAGGAAAATCCTAGCTGTTCACTGGAGATGAGCCTAGCAGCTTCTTTTTAAATACATGATGTTATTTGTTGTGGGGCTGACCTTTGGTCAGTCAGACATTCATGACCCTCCTTTCTGTAGGACCCATTTACAACCTTAGCAGAAGACTGATGGATGTGAAGAGCAGAAGCCTTGGGCTTCTGGGTCCAGCTCATCCCAAGAGTGGATCAGCAGTAGTGCATCTTTCAGAGCTGCAGCTCCTGTTTTCTGAAGTACTGAGCATGCAGAGGAAAGTAATCAAAAGTCTTCTTTGCCTTTAGGATAGAAACACTGACAGCTGAAACCAGTGGCCACAAGCAGAGCCATGCTTGTCTTCCTGGTGAGTGGGGTGCATAAGCTTTGGTGCTTTCTCAGCAGCAAGATTTATTTATAAAAGGCCTGCTGAATAGCTGGCTCTCAAGTGGATGCGCTATTTTCCTCATAATTGATAGTTTCTAATATGAACATTTTTTATTTTGCTGTTTTAATAGCGGGTGGGGTGGGGGAGGCTGAGGAAGGAGTCTTGGCTTGCAATTTGTTTAGCCTAGTCAGCCACCCAGACTGGTAGGTAGCTATTTTGGGTGCGCCTTCTCTCTCAATGGCTGAAAATGCAGGAATGGACATGAGTAGATCAGAAGGTTTGAGTAGTTCTGGGTTTGAGCAAACATTCTGAGTTAAACCATGGAAGAAAGCTAATAACTCTACCTTTAATGGTCATAAGTTCTCTTCACAGAGGAAAGGAAACCTTAGCATGTCTTTCAGATGGGTTTACCTTTTTGATCATGGAATCATAGAATCATAGAACAGTTAGGGTTGGAAAGGACCTTAAGATCATCTAGTTCCAGCCCCCCTGCTATGGGCTGGGACACCTCCCACTAAACCATGACACCCAAGGCTATGTCCAACCCGGCCTTGAAAACTGTCAGCGATGGAGCATTCACAATTTCCTTGGGCAACCCATTCCAGTGCCTCACCACCCTTACAGTAAAGAATTTCTTCC
>JASSUY010036278.1:0-16382 GCA_032466535.1 Forpus xanthops
GAACAGTCCAGTAACTAAAGTATAACACAAACCACTGCTGCTACCACCAATAATAGTAATAAGGGAAATAACAAGGGAAGAGAATACAACCACTCACCACCTGCTGATCAATAAATAGCCTGACCTGAGCAGTGATCTAGTCTTTTTGGGTAACTGCCCCCAGTTTATATACTGGCATGATCTGCTGTGGTATGGAAGACCTCTGATTAGTTTGGGTCAGGTGTCTTGTGTTTGCTTCCTTCCGGCTTCCCCTTGTACCTGGCAGAGCATGAGACTCAGAAAGTCCTTGGTCGGAGTAAACATCACTGAGCAGCAACTAAAAACATTGGTGCTATCAGCGCTATTCCCAGGCTGAAAGTCAAAACCTTAGCACTGCACCAGCTACTTAGGACAAAATGACTGCTACTGTTGAACCCAGGACACATATATAATCTTACTTCTAACAAATCTCTTTCTTAGCACTTGACTTACACTTGGTAGTCCATAGTATAAACAAATTTATTCCAACTTATGGTTTTAAATATATTCCTTATCGTCTTCAGTGATACTTACCAAATACACACCAAAACTAGGACAAACAAACCAATCCAAATCCTTAGATGGAAACCAGTAACTGCAGGTATTGCCAATTATTTTTTCAAGGGGAAAGTTAATCACATTGCCTGCCTAACAGTCTATTCAGGAAAGGAGTTCCTAAGGCCAAGGACCTTCCAACACAAGGCAGGGAGAAAATGGATGGACGGCTTAACCTATGGTGTACATGGAATGTCTTCTACATGCCAGTCTGGTTGGAGCTGGTTCAGGGTCCCAGAAACTGTTATAGCTGCCTGCTACGGTATCTCTGGCCCATCCTGCTTTTGTCCCTATCCCTAGAGTCTGAAATCAACATAGGCACGGTATGGACCATAGCATTCACCAGGCAGGGCAAACTCCATGTTCTTACTCTGCTATGCTTATTAATTTTACCCAGAGTGTCTTTAGGGGCACAAACTCATGATCTTTATGTACATAGTCTGGGATTTTTATAGACAAGCAGCCCTAACAAATATTCTGTGGCATTTCAAAGGAGTATTCACTTCTCATTACCTCTTAACTTCATGAAATGTACACCTATAACACTAATTGATACATACGACAATTTTTTTTTTTTTTTTTTTTTTGTGTGAATTCTGAACAGCTGTAATACGGGTGAATTCCAGAGTAAAATCAGCCTATGAGCAAGTTATTGATTGACCATTTAGTTTCTTAATTGTCATTTTGTGCAAAATCCACAAACAAGAAGTAAGAAATTCTTGTACCTTCCCTGACGCATATTTCATCTGCAATTTCAAATATATATATTTAGTATTCTGCACTTACTGTGCCATTCAGTTTACTAAAAATCTGTTTAGTTCTGTCAATAATGATGTGATTCACAGTATTTCTTGGTATTAGTTTGGCAGAACTAGTAATGAGAGGCCATGAGTCTGACTTTCCGAAATTATTTAGAGCAAAAATAATGCTTCTAATAAAGTAAAGCAAAATCAAAGTCATTCAGTTTGGGGTTTATTCATAATGCTCTTTTTCATAGAATAGATACTTTCACTAGCATTTCTGAAACTTTCCTCTAGGTATTATAGCATATCAAAAACCATTTTACCTAAAAACTGCCTTAGAAAACCAACCTTTAACTTTCCCTCCCCATACCCTAGAATATAGCATTTATTCACTCCCATTTGCAATTCCCATATATATTCCTAATTTTAATTAAATAACTCTAAAAAAAAGTATGGAAGGTTTCCTTTACTTCTGAAGAGTATTAGTTCTCAATAAAGGCTTGCAGCTTGAAACCATTTTGTTTCATGACTGATAAAATGTATGCCATGAAATCTTTGCCCTCTGTTTTACTATATTAAAATTAGCACCCAAACCATCTTCAAATGTGAAATATTGGTTAAATTGTAAAGTTTGCAATATCTAAGTCCAATATTCTATGGACAGCAAATTAGCAAAATTAAAATTTAATGGTGTAGTAAAATTACAAATAAAATTGTTAATAGAATAACATAAATAATTCTGAAACATTTTTAAAGATAAAACTCCTGTGGAAAATGTTGTATTCAACTAGAGAATAGCATATTCTTAACAACATCTTGAATTGTGACTAGGGTATTTGAAACCTTATGGTATTTAATTTTATCATTCAACTCATTTGTATCATTCAATTTTATCAAGTTGAATTAAACATTTTGCAGACAACTCCATAAAAGGATGAAAATATTGTGAGACATTCTCATCAAAATTTTCATTGTGCCAATAAATACACAAAGTACAAACATGCCCTTTGCAATACAAAATTCATAAGCCAGATTTTCTGTAAACAAAATTAAGAGTTGCCCCTCCCTGCCTGCCTTCCTCCCAGATCATCAACAGGCATGGAAAGTTACCACGCACAAAGGTCATTTAGCTCTCACCGTATTTCCAAAATGTTAAGATTCTTTTTTATAGTTTTTTTAAAGAAAAAAAAAAAAGTAAAAATCCTTTCAACAATACAACTCAATGGCCCATTCTTTCAGTAGTTATAAGCACAGACTAAAATATTTTTATGCTCCTACATGTCAAACTAACCAAGAAAACGCACGATTGATTTGTCTTTTCTAAAATGCACATTTTAAGAAATAATGTTTCAATGATGCAGCAATCTTAAGAAAAAATCACATTGAAAAGTCAAAAATTGACTTACTACTGTAATTATCTAGAAATATTCCAAAAGTTTCATTCGCGTCTTCACTATTTCATTGCATTTGCTGACATCATAACAATGAGAATGACAATATTATTATGATATTAGGTGACAGTCTTACCTTCATACGGCCTTCCTATATAGCACAGCAAAGGCTATTTATTACACCAACAAAAATTGTTTGTATAGTGATCATCTAAAGAGATAGCAATAATATTAAAAAGCGTATAATATCCCAAGATGTCTCAAACAAATTAGCTTTTGAGCATCCAGCTCTTCAGAACCTCAGCTTAATAAAGGTATCACAACTGTCAGCACCACTTGAATATTAAGATTTTACTTTAGAATTTTGACTAGAAATATCTAGGTTGTAGGATACTGTAGGTAATTACTGTTTTCTGACTATTGCAATAGAAGTGCTTTTGCCTTCACTAGCTTCAGGTCTTTTAATTAAAGAAGCGTAAAGAAGTGTATTATCGTTACTATTAAATTCATAAGTCAGCAAAATTTTGCACATATTTGAGCGCAGAGTTTCATAACTGAAAGGCAACTTTCAGTACTGCACCTGCTCCATTAGGTAACATTCTGTACAGTATAGCTCCTGATATCTGGGAGATGACTATCACCCCTGGGAAACTATTTCATCTCTAACACTGAAAAGGTCTCCTGACAGCGTAAATATTGTATTGTTCAAATTAATTCTTTAACTCCCATACACATTCTTGTAATATGCTTTTCACAATTTCACTCTCTTCTGTGGGAATCACATGCTGTGTGAGAGCCAAATGTCCTTTTCCTTTTTCCTTTTCCATTGTTACTTCCCTTCCTTGCCCTTCATTGTGTGACCACTTACCTGACATGCACCTAGAAAGCACTACCATGGAGGGAGGTAAATGTCATTGAACACAGAATAGAATAGAATAATTAGGGTTGGAAAGGACCTTAAGATCATCCAGTTCCAACTCCCCTGCTATGGGCAGGGACACCTCCTCTAAAAGACTTTACAGTCCATGTGATTATTGGTATTACGTGTATTTCAGAAACTGCTATCACATAGTTAACTAATTCTAACGTACATACATAAATTCAGTGATCCTTTCCAGGAGTCCCAACAACGCAGGAAGAATTACTATATCTGAAGGTCACTGAAGGAAAAAAAAAAAAAATCTTTATATATATATATATGTCATATATGACATATATATATGTCAGATAGCTTAACCTTGGATTAGCATGAGATTTGAAAGGTTACATGTAAAATACACGATAGAAAACAATTGCAAAGGTGATATCAAAACCAAAGAAAGACCAAAGTTTTGCCAGTGTTTCCTTTCAGTGGCCACACCATTTTTACAACTGCTATAGCTTGCTTCCCTTGTGAACCCAGAGTGAGAAACTAAGAGAAATGAGAACATTTGCTAAGAAGGAATAACTTGTAAAATGCATTTTCATTTTTTCTGTTTTAATCAGACTTCATTCACCCCAATTCCATAAAAAAAAGGTATTAAGCAGCTGCTTATTCATAATCGTAGAATCATAGAATGGCTTGGGTTGGAAGGAATCTTAAAGACTATCTAGTTACACTCCCATCCCCCCCCTCCCATCTCCAACCCCACCTTCACTCACACCCCACACCCCACCCCCCCACCCCCAGGCAGGGACACTACTATTTTGATTAGCTTAATTAGATCACAAGCAATAACATAAAATGTTGGCACAAGTACTCAGCTAACAGCAGCACAGAGCAGCAAAACTTGAGAGTGCCATAGGGGGAAAAAGTCAAGCTTGTAAGAGTTATAGCCAGTGTTACTCCCTCACAAACAGGTAGTTACTCAGGACATGCAACATTAGGAACCAAAAGCAAGTCATTCCTTACATTGTCTTCGGTTCTTTGCTTGAAAAAATCCCTAACCAATGTAATTAATCATCTAACTCTTCTTCAAGGTAAATGAAAGTAGTACAGCATAAGGCATCTTTAAAAAATATGAAGGATGCTTTGAAAAATTAATGTACCAGCAACAGTGTTGACTTTGGAGACTGCATCTATTTATTTTCTTTTTTTAAAATGCAATGTAACTGTATCTGTGGTATCTTTACATTTGCCTTTTCCAGGCATTTTACTCATTCTTGCTCCTCTTCCTTTTTTTGACTGATCAATTACTAATTGAATCATAACAATCACTGATAAAATCAAAGTATGAGCAAGTCCTTAGAGAAGGCTATGCCAATCTATATGATCACATATGTTAATATGATAAAACCCTTCCCCTCCTATTACTCATTCGGACCCAATTTAAGACCTGAAGTCAAAGAAAAAATCCCCTCTGGTTACTGGTCAGGACTATTTTAAGACTGAATACTTTTCTGAAATTACATACCCATACCAGGTCCCTAAACTCCGAGATCTGTAAATTTTGGCAGAACAGAACCATTTTATTATAAAAGAAAGTTTCAGTGTGCCTCAGCAGTGACCATGCTCTATGGTGGTGCAGCACACACCTAGAGTTCACACAGCACACAAACTGTGAGGTCAACAACAATTTCCTTTGTTATAAAAAATTAGGTGTGCCATTTGCAGCCCTGGCAACATAGTGAAATTGCAAAACTGATTCCCAGGTGGATAAACCTTAAACCCAATTAATCTGTTTTTTTTTTTTTTTTTTTTGGTTTTGTTTTCTGTGGTTCAAAAGCAATCTGCTTTAAAAGAAAATGTAATGCTGCAACGCCATGTTAAGGACCTGATCCGGCTCTTACCCATGCTTAGGTCAACTCACTATTTCATAGGTCTCAGAGCCAGGCAAGATTACTCAAATATGTTGCAAATTACAACAAAGGGCCAGCAAAGAACAGAGTATCTGCTGTGTGCACCTACCTTTCTTTATTCCCTCCAGCTAGACCTTCACAGCTCTTATGTAAAGCAGCCATTTTAAGTGACTTTCACCGATGATTTTTATTCCTTTTTTTTCCTCTTTTTATTTAAGGAATGATGTGCATAAACATGCCTTCCCTCTTATCTAACCATGGCATTGATCACAGAACTTGCTATGCTACAGACTTAAGCTATCCATTAGCCAGTAAGCCACAGATATCCAGCATAATTATATCCAGAGATCCTTATATTCTTTAACATTTTATGCTAATTTATGTTGAATTATGCAACATTAAATAACATTATCACAAAAGAAAACTTCATCACATTACAGGAAAATTAATTTAAATCCAGCACCTTTCCCACAGTCAAGAAAGTTTGTCTCAAATAGCAAGCAGAATGAGTATCATCTTCACCTTTCTAAGAGTGTTGCCAGCAAATGCATTGTAACTAGGTATGAAAGCTGGATCTCCAGCCCACTGGATTCTGCGTCATGCTTTGTTGACTACTTGACAGGAAAGATCTTAATGTCATGAACAAATTTCTCCATTTCAAAGATATCTTTACCATAACCCACACTGAAGAAATCATTTATGTTGATGAAATTATGAAAGCATTTTTTTCTTACTGCTAAGCTATTTATAAGACATACTGCTAATAAATGAGGAGTTTATTGAATATGTCATTTTCTCTACATCTAGAAAAACCTTCTAGAACTTGGAAACATACGGTTTTAGTGGCATCTGATAGCACCACAAGGCATTAAGTAAGATCATGGACAATGCAAAGAAATTATCTATATGGTCCATTTTTCCATTTATCATCAAGATAATGATTAAGAACACCTTTTTAATTTTCACTACTCGAGCATATGTGGTCTACAAAGGAATAACCAACTGGAGAAATAAAATCAAACTTTGCATTCAAAGTTATAGCAACTCTTTTGATTTCTACGTATTCCATATGAAACAATTCCTGACATATTGTGATCAAAACCAGTATTTTGATATCAGTACAAAGAACCAACTTTCACAGAGTCTTGCAAATACACTATATGGTGTTCTTGGACTGTCTAACCTTCTTCACCAAGTACTCCAGTTGCAATATTTAGAATAGGGCAGTAGGATTTATACAGCAGCCTGTATGAATCAAAAAGAACAACAACCACCTTCAAGAAAACAAAAATCTTGGCTCAGCTCTATGGTTGCTAAAGTAACCATGGGGGGAATAAAAAGTCAAATGCAGAGAAAAGGAAGACTTAAAATGTTTTGTTTAACAAATGGAAGGGAGATAATGTTAGGAAGAGACTGAAGCAGAAAAGTGGAAAAAAAGATTACATGGAAACTAACTTTTCCTCCCAGCCTCAGACTTTCCCAACTCCTGTTAATTATCCATGCCAGGGAGACACTGCTTCTGCTGCTGCCTGCTTTTCCTCTCAGAAGTTTGAGCACTGGAATTCTGCCCGTCTGATAAATTATGTATCAAGGTTAAGAATACTTCTTTTTTTTCTTTTTAACTATAGTAATATTTCTGCCTGAATTTTGTCTCAGAAGACCTTGGAGAAAACGTTTGCAGTTAACTTCTTGCGGAAACCCCCTGAAAAATAAACCAAACAAAAAGACAGTGGAGCAGCATTACAAAAATACACAAATTATTCACATTCTGAACTTCACACACATAAGCTTTCTGGAAAGGAAAAAGGTAATAAATGAGCAGCAATAGTGCTGTTAAAACAACCAAAGACACCTATATAGACATTTGGGTTTTATTTTTATAAAAAAAAGTTCAGATTTATTAGTGCCAATGTATGTTCATAGTAAGGAAACAGAAACTAAGCTAATCTGAGTAGCAACTTACATCAAAGGGTATCAAAATAATATTTCTTGTAAGTGAAACATAATACTTTGTTTAAACTTGATTCTTGCCAACTAGAAGTCCTCGTTATCTGTCTATTAAGCCTTTAAAGAAAAGTTGCTACAGTCAAACAGGGTCCCAACAGAACTTGGCACATAAAGAAACAATTCAATTTTCACCCATACAATACCTCTCACTCCCCTGGAGCACTCATTCATACAATACTTACATAATGCATATACATTATGACTAAAGCCATGTCTGGCCTAAAGCACATAGAATATCTCAGTTCTAAACGTAACATATCTCTACATCAAGAGCAGGTCACTGTATTTACAGCAGATGATCTCGCTCTGCAGATGGGGCTTTCACTTGAAGATCCTTGTTAGTGTACACTAAGATGCCCAAGTCGTCGAAATATTTATCAAATTAGAGGTGTATCTACAGGAAGATCTGTCTGACCATGTGCGAGGATTCTAAGGCAATAGTAGTAGTTGTTCCACAGGACTAGTGCTGCCGTTGCAACCCACTCTCCGTTGGAGCAGTAAAACCTTCCTTCTCCAGATGCAGGCAGGCATAGTGAGACATTCATGATCTGCAAGCTGTTGGCTCAAAAATCTAAAACTTCTTGGTTTGTTTTTAATGTTCATGGAATAGCACCATAGGAATTCACTCAGTAACAAAGAAATCCTGGGTCTGTTATTCTGATTTGCTCTTTTCACCATCACAGATACTCTTACTCCTAGAAAAAAGACCCAACTCTTTGTGAAACCTCCCTCTTGGATATCACTGCAGCTACTTTTCTGTGTAGTCAAACCAGATAATTAGCTCATTCACAAAACAGGTCCAAAGAAATAAAGCGTAGTAGTGGCTCCAAATGTACTGTTGAAAACAAATTCAGTAGGAGGAGTTACATATGATCCTTGACTATTTCTGTTTCTCATGGATACAGAGTTTGATTCAGGACAGGTTTTCATCTTAGTCTTTCTATGTTCAGTGCAAAATAAGAGCACATCATCAGAGATAGCTTACTTAACTAGTAAACCAAGCATTTTATAGATGCTTACACTGTTCAAATTTGGTCAACTAGTGACCGATATAACAGTTCAGACTTCTCAGCCATTAGCAAAACAAAATACTCTAAAGATCAGTTACATTTCAGAATTAGGATTTCCAGTTTCAAAAGAATGTTAACCTGATATGACAGATGAATTTGTAAAAAATACAGAACAATGCAGGAAGACCTTCCCATTTCTTATCTTCCTTCAAGTCCTTGTACACACCATATGCAGGATATAAAGTCAAAGCAACTAGATAAAAGGACAGTATTTTGATTGTGTGACCTGAAAGAGCTTTTTTTTTTCTTCCTAGACACCATACAATTGTCAGAAGGAAGAACGGTCTGAAGGGTCACTTCCCCTGAATGCAGCTGATTGAATCTGCACGCATCTATGACAAATGTCAAACCATGAACAAAAGCTCTTCTATTCTCCCTGCATGCAAAGTCCTTTCAAAAGCTTTGCAGCAAGTCAAGTATGGAGCCTTCACATCATCATCTTCACTATTCCTCTGGTATAGCTGATTTTCTTTTTTAATTTTAGTTCAGTCTCTGGTAGCCATTTCAACTGAACTCATACAAAACATTTGGGCTAATAACTGCAGTTTAAGAAAAAAGACACCTTTGTTCCTTTTCACTGTGCGTTCTTTCTTTCTCACTCTCCTTTTCTGGCTTAGAGGTTCTTGTGTTATTTTTTGGTGTGCACACTATCTGGATATTTTATACTTCTGTATCGTATATGAAATCCTTTCTTGTTGATTGTATCATCTGTGTGAAAGTGAAGTAAAAGAGTTTCTCCTGCTGAATAGATTTCTTCTGGTGGCTAAAATAAATGAAGAAATAAATAAATTATCTGTCCAGTCTGTGTATTTATACCCCTCATTCACTTGTTTTTTTTTTCTTATGGCTATTCCTCTCTCCCTGTTATGCCTTGTCATATAATTTCACTGGGTCTCATACGATGCCACCTGACATGATCAGACAAAATACACCTATGTCATTCAGCTCTCAGTTATAGGCTAAGAAATTTTGAGGCAGACTGAGGAAATGACAACATAAACTCCTAAAAGTTGGATGCCAGTATAATTCATGATGCTTGATTTTTCATCTGCTGGTAGAAGTTTTGAAATTCTCTGTTATTGTAACTTTTTTGCTTTTGTATTAATGAGCACTCTCAATTTTGAGCTCTGTGCCTATAAAGCATCTTTTCACTGATCTAAATAAACATGCAATCTTACTTTCTGAATCTGATTTAACTTCTTCAATTTGTACGAAGCATCTCCACAGTCTTTTCTCACAATACAAAGAAAACAAAGCTCATTGTCCTTTTGTGCTTCCCAGATGTCTTCTATAATTACTGCTGGAGTCATGTAAGTGACTGGGCAGGACCATACACAGTATTCTAAATTTAGATAAGCAAAAGACTCCAGTACCCATTTTCCATCTTATTCTTCAAAGCACTCATGACAGCTTGGTTTATTACTGAAGCACATCAATCAGAAGTACCAGCTGAACTAGCAAGTCCTTTTTCTGAATTTGACAAGGTAGCAATATATATTAATAGTGCACTTTGGTTTGCATTATTTTGCTTTCAATAACTTTTCTATTTAATTTTGTCTTTCTTATGTGGCCTCTGAAGCCATTTGCCCATATCCTACCAGAAGCAAACTAAAACAACAACAAAACCCAACCACCACCACTCATCCACCCCACAAAAGAAGAATTAATTCAGCCCAAGGTTGGGCCATTCTCCAGTTTGCCATCCTTCTACTTGAAAAATAGAACAACTTGCAAAGAATTGTTTTGTGTAAATTAGTAGATGCTGGGCTCAGTTGTAGCATTTCGCTAGAGTTCAGTAGTAGCACCTTTCTTGCATCTTTTTTAGTGCTCAAAAATGTCCTAAAAGGATTTAAGCCAACTTACAGGTAACTAGCCCAAATGACTGAGATGTTTGCTCCAGCACAGTGGCTGAATCAAAAAAGTGACACGTTGTTAATTAAGAGCTCTTACTGATTCACATAGAGACTTTCAAACCTTTTATCTAGGCAAAGAGTGTATGTACGTGTGAAAGCGTGCTTGCATTTGCACATGTATAAAGAATTGATGAAGACTCATGGGATCACCGCACGAGCTTTCACAAGGCAGGCAGCCAACATGACAATGCAAGTCTAAAAGGAGAACTAGGATACATCCTTTACAGGATGTCACCTGGCCAATTTCCCCCATGTCTCAGAGTTAAAACGAATCAGAGTGGCATATGGAATGACAGGACTTTCTTAAGGCCCATATTAATCACATATTTTAGGAACACTTTCTTTCCTAAAATCAGATTTAAGTAGTAGATGAGTAGATATTATAAATGCTTCCAAAGCACTCCTCCCCTTGTAAAATGTGGCTTCTTCATTCAAATTAAAAGGATTTTTACGTGACAATTTAAAACACTAGTGCATTTCTCTTTCTGCATGGGAAAACGTACGGTAGCTATTTTTGGGTTGCTGATAAACACTCCGCTGTCAGCTACCTAAAGCTTAACATACCATTACAATACTTTGGTCAAGAACTAGATAAGAATATTTATTGTTTAAATATTTCAAGGGAATACTCGTACTATAAGACTGTAAATTTCTGTTAAAAACCCCACCAAACCTAAAGCAGATAATCTAGTATTCTCATTGTAAGGTACAGCCACTGAGCCTCATCCCTTCTTGACCTTTTCCTTCCTATGCCCTGTCTTTCTTACTCTTTTTGTTGTGGAAATAAAAAGGTTGGTACCTTGTTACTTACCCCAGATCCACAATATCGACCAAGTCTCACAGCTGTCTTATCATGACCGTCAAAGAGCTCCACATAATCGTAACCACAGTCTGCCTCTTCTTCAACCTCAAACGTCTGAAACATTAATTCAACTCGATAGCTGCGCTCTGCCACCAGTAGCCAGTCGCAGTCTGCCTGAACTGGGTAGTTGTTATCACCAAACTGAGCATGTGAATACAGATCTTTGGTCTTGGTTTCAGCTTTCAGCCGACCACCACACTCTAAAGAGAGGACGGGGTAGAAAAAGGGATGAAGAAACTTATTCAGTAAGAATTAGTTTGGGGTTTTAATAGATGCCTAGCCTTGTTCAGCCTGAGTGCATCTTTATGCATCAAGTACATCAATCTAACAAGGTATAGAGTGAAGTACTACCCAGCATGAATACAAATCCATCATTGAGTTTTTCCTATGTAAATTCTTTTTTTTTATAACTAGAGGCTTGAATATATTTCAGGATTTCCAAGTGAAAGACAGAAAGACAAGGAACATCGAAGTGATAAGGAATGGGTAGGACATTCTTTGGGTAGACACTTGAGAGATGCCTGTGACCAGTAAGTGCTGTAAGTGGGGCATCCATACTCCTGCGGTGACATTTCCACACGGGTTAGCAACACTGCTTTTAAGTGGCTGGGGAGGATCAGCTCTAGCACACATGCAGTCAGCAGTCAAGTACAAAAAGTCTTGTGTTTCATAGAAGTGTTAGCTCTAGCCATCATGTAAGCACCTCGAGAGCCAGCTCTATACGAAACACTACTGACAAGCTCACTAGCTTGTTTGCTGTGTAGTTCATGGATACAAAAAGGTCTTTCCTGTGCTGAAGGCCCCAGAGCTGAGCTCAGTACTCCAGGTGGGACCTCATGAGAGTGGAGTAGAGGGGGAGAATCACTTCCTTCGACCTGCTGGTCATGCACCTTTTGATGCAGCCCAGAGTATAGCTGGCTTTCTGGGCTGCAAGTGCACATTGCTGGGTCATGTTGTGCTGCATCCCATCAATCAAAAGCTTCAAGTCTTTCCTGTCCTATTTTTCCCTTTAGGATGAAATATTGGTTTTAGAAATTAAAAGTTAAATTTTCAAGTTCTTAAGTATGAACTTATAGTTTCAAAAGCTGACAACCAGTCTGCACAATGCAGCACTGCATTAGGATGTATGGGACAAGCTGTGATGGGTCTGCACACAACAGGGACATGCCACACAATACTTGCTTAGCTGCTGATATCAGAAGTAACCTAGCTGCACCACCCATCATGCTTTCCATTGCACAGCTATGTCTGGTCTGCTGTAGGTGCAACTCTGCACATCTGACTATAAAGAAACAAGATTGATTTGTAAAATGCTATTGATCTGATAGCTTTAGGTGAAAGACCTTTTTCCGTACCAGCTAAGGAATAAAAACCCTCTCATTTCCTGACCCATCTGCAAATCAAGCAGTAGTCTCTGGACAAACGGAAAAAGCTTAAATCCACACTACTTGAACAAGTGAAACATACAATAAAGTTGATTCAGCATTGCCATACCAAATTATTACAGTCATTTTGGAAGCGATGCAAGGCCCTAAACTGTTTTACAGCAGGCACTGGTAGTTCAGAGATTCAGCACTAGGGGCCACTGTAAGCCAAGCAACGTTGCAGAAATTATGCGCACACAATGAAAATGTCCTAAGAAACCAATTAATGCAATTGCAAAACACTGTTTTCAGTTTCAGTGATTTCTGACAAAGGACAAAATTAATGGCAAGTATGAAGGAGACTATATTGCTAAAATCCTAAGTAAGTCTTTAATATTGTTTATTCTTATTCTTTGGCTTGTCTTTCCTTTTTATCTCCACAGGAAAGCAATAGCTGTTTACACAAAACCTAGGCTTTTGTTTATGTTAGAACAGGAAAGTAATGGAGGTGCATCACATGTCCCAGTGTAGTACCTCCACTACAGATACAGTGGAAAAACTACTGAATCTTTTACAAACTAATGGCATGAGTCGTAAGAAATACCTCTTTGACTATCTACATGAATATGGGACTTTGTTTCAAAATCTTTTAATAACTTACCTATATGAGAGAGGTACAGTGAGAGAGAGAGGAGAATGAAACATCTAAAATATCAGAGAATACTTTCTGCAATCTCAGACTTTTCCTACTGTTCTTAAGTTTCATTAGATTTAGCTGTAACATTGTTTTATCTGTTAACTCATCCCATTCCTATAAAAGAAATGCTGAAATATCTTCCACTAAAGAACAAAGGGAAAGTTATTAGTAAAGCACATCTTGATTTTCTGACCTGTAGAGTGTGTTGCTTGGAAGCCTTTTCTTTGAACTGATGCATCAGAAACAAAGCGGAGAAACATTTTGTTTCCAGTAGCAATAAGAGGATCTGGTATCTTATTGCCACATAAACGTCCCAGAATTGGTGCTTTTTCACTTTCACCATCAAATACTTCCAAGTGGTCATAAGCACATTCTTGATGTTGTTCTATCTCAAATTCATTAAAGGTCTGAGGGGGGGGAAAAAATGCAAAAAATGACTTAATGTAGTACTGTGTTTACTGTACTTACATGGTACATATGTACTGTTAGTCTGTTTTAGAATACAAAACAGATGTAGTTAAGATGACAGATTTAACATTACTGCCCCTACAAGCCTGTAGCTTTGAGTAACATACTGATTTTGAGAAAGTGGAATAACAATTAAGACAATGAACTTTAATGAGGGCATCATCCTTCATGTAGAAAGAGATTCGAATCTTTATAGCAGTTAACATGCATGAAAGACTATTAAATCTAGAATGCAGTGTCCTTTCTGTTGAATTTGCCGTTTATAGGATTGTTCCAAATTTCACAGAACATTTAAAACAGCGAAAAGCTGAAAATTATTGGTTCCTCAGATAGTTGAGGATGGACTGAAACATCTGCAAAACATAATGCACCCTCCTTTTTTTAAAATCTTACCACACACCCCAACTAAAGCCTTTGAGAATGACCTTTCCACATGAATGCTTATGCATAAAAGTTATATTTTCTAACCTATTTTCTAGAGATTTATTTTTTATTATTACAACACTAACAAGATTTCAGGCTGCATCCTTCATGCTAAGATCACATTTTTGCTAGCAAAATTATTGGACAAATTACAAAATTATGTTGTTTATTAAAAGAACAGCAGACTTTTTTTGTGGTTCTCGGCTCTTCCAAGAAAATTCGAATTACTGCCATAGCTTGATCACAAACTGGGGCTTGCAAACTTCATTCTGAATCTGTGATATTTCTTCTACACTTCAAAACATTTATCTTACTTGCTGTGTTCTCAAGGATTTTAAGTCTCTCAGTGCTCATGGCAGCTTGTAAAAACAAATTCAAGGCTATTAAAAATTCTAAATTGCAAGCCCTTTGCAGCAGAGCCTGGCCAGCTTACTTTTAAAAAGTTTGGAATTTATATTTCTCAAACTCAAAGTGCATGCCACATCTTACAGAAACCATTGAAACACATACAACTAATACCTGCTTTCCAAACACAGAAGAGTGTCTTCTGAGACTGGACTGGTATCAACAAATTTAATTCAAGGAGATATCTAAGAGATTTCAGGTAAGACTTTTTGACAAAGGCTAGATTTCAACAAGAAACCTAAACCTTAAAATCCATTCATTTCTTCTAATGTAAACACTGAGAAAGCAATACACATAGAAACCTTTGTGAATTTTCAGAAATAACCTGTAATTGAAGGTGAAATTCAATACATGTTTTGTTAAAATAGCATAATACCACTAAGTATGAATGCTCTATACACCTGACTGTTTATGGAAAAAAACCAAAACCCAACAAACAGACCCCTTTATACTCCCCCCCCCAAAAAAAAAAAAACACCAAAGGATCGAGAAGCAATAATTAAATATAACGAAACCGAGCTGTCAAACACTAAGCAAGTATATAGTATACCAAAGCAAATCTGACTTACTGAATCCCTTGTGGAATCCAGCCAGTGTGAAATGTGATGGTAATTTATATTAACAGCTGACCTAAAGGAACTATAAAGAGCTAACACAAAGTCTTTTGCTCAAAGAAGCGGAATATTCAGAATATAATTTTTGTTTTGCAAAGAGTCAAAAGTTGCATGATTCAGTGGATATAGACTAATTTCACAGGAAAGCTTGGGGGCTTATTTTAAGGGACTGAAACTGCAGAGGCAGTGAAAACAGCTGTACAGCAGTCCCTTCTGCTACTCTTAAATTATAGCCAGCCATCCAGCTTTTATGATGCCAAGTACGTGTTGTCATTTATACCCAAATAAAACCTGATAGGTTAAAAAAAAAAAAAAAAACAACCCACAGAAAGACAAGAGACTAACTGTAAGTTATTTAAATGTAGAATTGAGTCAAGCCAACTTGGAATGAATAGGAGCTCTAGATGTGATCTAAAAGCAGCCTGCGGAACCACATTTTGTTTTAGAGGAAAATTATATCAGTTTTGTTGACTTCTCATCAGTACAAAAAAGTCACTCTGTAGGAAACAGTTCTCAGCATGAACTGTAAGACACACCTATTATTTTTAACATTAGACTTATCAATGCAATTTCCAAGTCTGCAGGACAGTACTTGTTATATTGGGTTCCACAAAGAACAGAAAGAAGTCTGTCATGGGTTCAGCAGTAGCAGTCATTTTTCTCCTTCTTGGTAGCTGGTGCAGTGCTGTGGTTTTGACTTTCGGTCTGGGAACAGCACTGATAACACCCATGGCTTTGGTTACTGCTTAGTGATGTTCTGGTCTGACCAAGGACTTTCTGAGTCTCATGTTCAACCAGGGAGGAGGGGAAGCCATGAAGAAGCAGAGATAGGACACCTGACACAAACTGACCAAGGAGATATTCCATACCACAGCAGAACATGCCCAGGATGTAAAAATGGAGAGCAAAGACCCGGAAGGGTTTGGTTGCTCTGCTTGGTCAAGCTGGGTATAGGTGGTGAGCAATTGTATTCTTATCCCTTGTATTTCTCTTGTCATTATTATTATTATTGGTGGTAGCAGTAGTGATTTGTGTTATACTTTAGTTACTAAACTGTTCTTATCTCAACCTGTG
>JASSUY010036280.1:0-11865 GCA_032466535.1 Forpus xanthops
CCTGCAGTGCTCAAGGCCACGTTGGACACAGGGCTTGGAGCACTCTGCTCCAATGGAAGGTGTCCCTGCCCATGGCATGGGTTGGATCTGGATGAGCTTTAAGCTCCTTTCCAACGCAAACCACTCTATGGTTCTATGAGTTGAGACATCTTACCCCAAACTCCTGGTGGGTGCTACTGAGGGGGGCCTCTCCTTGGCTTTTCCCTGCATTTTGGTGACGAACACAGCTCCTCAGAACAGAAGCTCTTCACTAAGCATTGCCTTGCACCCTCCAGGCTGAGGATGCTCCCAGCAGCCCCCCAGGAGTTCCAGTTTGCCTGGAAACCATCAGAAGTTCCCAAATCCTGAATTGAGAGGCAGCCCAAGCAAACAGCGCTGTGTGCAAGGAGCCTGCACCGCCTCCATGCTGAACCTCACTTCTGGTGGCTCCATGAAGAACCACGCTTGGTGGTAAGGGATGAATCAGTGGTGTTTGGGGCAAGGAGATGCTGTGGCACAAAGGTGAAAGCTTTGGGGCAGCTTGGGGGAGAGACCCACAGGGGTCTCAAATGTTGCTGTATTGGGTGCCTCAGGGAGCGCTGGAGGGAAGGATGTTTGCTGTGTAAGGCCATAGGAGGATGCAGGGTAAGGAGAAAGGGTATTTAAGGTATCGAGTGTCTGGACTTGTATGAGCCCTGGCTGTGTTTAGGCTCCCTCTATCCAGTTACACAAGGAATTAAGGGAGAACGAGTTGGAAGAGGTGGGAATTAAGGAGAGTTGACAGCATCCATCAGTCCTTCATGCAGTGTGTGTGCAGGGAAGTGCTGGTGGAATGGGGGGGCACCTTGGAACAGTGGGAGAACAAAGCCCCTCTGGGTTCCCTCCTGCAGCTGTGCAGGGAGAGGGGGCATCTCCATGTTCAGGTTGTCTTGGCAAAGCAGCAGGGCAGTCAAGGCGTGCTCACACATCCATGATGACAGTGGTGTGATGCTGAAGGCCAATGACCCCGGAGCAGATGACACTTGTTTTACTGCACTGGTGTTACCTCTCACCAGTCTCTCTGTGCTTCCCTCTGTGTCCTCAGACAAAGCCCAGTTACAGGAGGAAGGTGCTGAGCTCCAGCAGAGGGGAGTTTGGTAGAGCGTGGTAACAAGAAGCAGGGCAGCATGAAGGCTTCCATCACTCTCCATATAGCCTGGAGAAGTGGATGGAGATCTCAGAGTGGCTTCCAGTGTCTGAAGAGGGCTGCAAGGATGCTGGAGAGGGACTCTGTATCAGGGATGGAGCGATAGGACGAGGGGCGATGGGTTCAGACTGAAACAGGGGAAGCTCAGGTTGGAGATAAGGCAGAAGCTGTTCCCTGTGAGGGTGCTGAGCGCTGGCACAGGGTGCCCAGAGAAGCTGTGGCTGCCCCATCCCTGCAGTGCTCAAGGCCACGTTGGACACAGGGCCTTGGAGCACTCTGCTCCAGTGGACAGTTTGCCCTCGATGATTTTAAGGTCCCTTCCCAACCAAACCATTCCATGATCCTTTGCCAGCTTGCTGCCTCCTGTCATTGCATTCCTATGGAGTTACTCACTGAAGCCATGGCCTCCTCATGAAGGTTTTGATCTCCCTGTGGTCCTGCTGCGTTCACTGCCTGGCTCAAAGCACCATTGTCACACCAGGTAGGAGCATCTGCTCTTCCCAGGGGAAGTCAGGTGGGGTCAAGGAGAGGAGTTTCTCTGGCCTCCTCCATGGGGAATGCAGGTTCTGTCCAGGCTGGGCTGTATAAAGCCCTCTCAGACACTGTAGAGCATGGACAGCACTGCATAGACCCATCCCTGTATAAAGCCTTTGCACAGCAGACCCTTTCTCACCCAAACCCCCATTGACCCTTGCAGAGTACAATGCAATGTGTATGGAAGCCTTGGCAGCTCCTGCAGCACATGGGATGTTGACCCACAGGTTGGGAAGCCAGGATGGTGTCACAGGGTGGCAGCCAGGTTTTCCCCTTGCATTAACCCTAAGGGACCTCCAAAGCTCCTCACTGCAGTGTGGAACACACCAGGGTGACCATCACCTATGGGTAACTCCGGACTTGCCAGCTCATGGAAGGGAATGGTGGGAGCAGAGGGAGGGACCTGCTGGAATGAGGCTCTTTTAACCCTCCTGCCATGTGTGAAGGGCAAAGGTCTGTGCTGTACGCAGTAACTATTGATAGTTACCCCCAGAGGACCTTCTTTCTGCAGCCCCCAAGAGTGACAGTAGATTGGTGTTACGGTTTCTCTGCTTTCCCATGGAATCATGGAATGGTCTGGGATGAAGGACCTTAAAGCTCCTCCAGCTCCAACCCCTGCCATGGACACGGACCCCTTCACCGGGAGCAGGATGCTCCAATGCCCTGTGTCCAACGTGGCCTTGAGCACTGCAGGGATGGAGCAGCCACAGCTTCTCTGGGCACCCTGTGCCAGCGCTCAGCACCCTCGTGGTGATGAAGAAGCCGTGTGACATCTCTTGACCCAAGTGCCATGGCACAGGGATGGATCCGTGCTTGGTGCTGAGGAGGGAAGATAGAAGTAAAAGGCCTTCCTGCTGTGGCTGAGCAGCCTGGGTAGGGTTGGGATGTGGGGAGGGATGGGGTGAGGGACAACTGCTGCATGAATTCTTTTGTGGTTGGTTGAGGCTGGACTTTGAAATCCCGAGCTGGAGGGAGCAACAGCACTTCCCGTGAGTAACGTCCCTTCAGCCCTTCCCTGGCTCACATTCCCAGCCCAGCACGGGATGGGGACGGGGGTGTTGGCAGAGGGGAAAGGAGGACGCTTGTGTATATCCAGAGGAGGCCATGAGGATGCTCAGGGAGCAGCTCCCGGATGGAGCCAGGCTGAGAACATTGGGGCTGGAGAAGAGAAGTGCGTGGAGACCTCAGAGCAGCTTCCAGTGTGTGAAGAGGACCACAAGGATGCTGCAGAGGGACTCTTCATCAGGGGCTGCAGGGACAGCACAAGGGGTGATGGGTACAAACTGAAACGGGAACTTCAGGTTGGAGATGAGGAAGAGGATGGTGAGGCACTGGCACAGGGTGCCCAGAGGAGCTGTGGCTGCCCCATCCCTGCAGTGCTCAAGGCCACGTTGGACCCAGGGCTTGGAAGGGTTCCTTGCCCATGGCAGGGGGTTGGAACTGGATGGGCTTTAAGCTCTCTTCATCCCAAACCATTCCATGATTCTGTTCTATGATTGTCCTGGGTTCAGGATCATTCTATCCAAGGGAAGAGCTGTGGGAAATGGGGAGGATGTGGGGCGGTAGGGAGAGACAGCAGCAGGGATGGCAGAAAGGAAAGCAAATGGCACAGGGAGATGGGGGCTGGATTTCCATCCGTTACCTTCCGTGCAGCAATAGGAGATCAAAGGTTCAGATCTCTCTATGTATCACTAATATGATATATACATTACTGTGCAATCTGTGGGCACTGCACAGCGCAGCTCTGAAGTGCTGTTTCTGAGCTCATCGCAGTAAGGGACTTTGGGAAGGTGATGTTGGATGTTGAACTTCTTCCTTATCTCCAGCCTGCACTTCCCCTGTTTCAGTCTGAACCCATCACCCCATGTCCCATCGCTCCAGTCCCCGATGAGGAGTCCCTCTGCAGCATCCTCATTACCCCCTTCAGATACCAGGTGAGGAGCCACAGCTTTGTTTCACACCCTGCTTGCTTTGGCTGGGATGAGAGTGACCACTCCAACCTCTGCCTTCCCCATGCAGAGTGGGAGTGGATTCCTTACTGATGGATTTTGCTCATATAGTAACTTAGTACATAGGACTGTGCTAATGGTACCGTGCAGTTGGAATGGTGTTGAGCCTGGGATGCCATGGCTGTGCTTTGGCTTACTGAGTTATCCCAAAGATCATTGCCCTGCCTGCTCCTCTGCTCACTTTGTAGCACGGATGCTTGGGATGAGCGCTGTTTGTCCACTGCCAATGCCCTCTTCTCAGGAGGATGGTTTACATCCACAATGCCAGGGTTTGACTTGCTAATGGGAGCTCTCAAAGGGGTTTTCATATCTCCTTAGCGGAGTCAGTGACCTGGAGGTCTGCCTGCTCCATGCCGGGTTGTGGGAAGGGTGAATTCACCCTTTGGATGTTGGGAATCCCAAGCAGAGACTGACGCGGTGGGTTCAGATGGTTCCACATCAGAAGCATCGGATCATCTTTGGCCTCAGCTTTCGGGTCCATAGCAGGGAGGAAGTTGTTCCTCTGCCAGCTTGGCCTGTTCACAGCTCCTTTTGCTGCCTCTGCTGAGCACAGTGAAGTGACCCAGAACAGCCTTGGTCTTCCCTTGTTGTTTTATTGTGCTTGAGCAGCCGAAGCTGCAGCTCCCTCCTGCTGCTGCTGTGATTTATCAGCTGTGGAGGGGATGCACTGGAGGCCTGGTGCCACAGCAGCCGTGTCTATGGGTGGGTAACACTGCAGTGATCCAGCGAGGAGGGGACAGGAGGTTGTGTAAGCAAAGACCTGGCTGGGAGCAAGTGCG
Source organism: Forpus xanthops (assembly GCA_032466535.1). Classification (NCBI taxonomy): domain Eukaryota; kingdom Metazoa; phylum Chordata; class Aves; order Psittaciformes; family Psittacidae; genus Forpus; species Forpus xanthops. Next base: position 4,488 of record JASSUY010036280.1, read on the forward strand.
GGAGGACCTTTCCTGAGCTGTGTGCTCAAGGCACACAGAGCGGTTTGGGTTGGAAGGGACCTCAAAGCTCCTCCAGCTGCACCCCATGCCATGGGCAGGGACACCTTCCATTGGAGCACAGTGCTCCGAGCCCTGTGTCCAACCTGGATTGAGCATTGCAGGGATGGGGCAGCCACAGCTTCTCTGGGCACCCTGTGCCAGCGCTCAGCACCCTCACAGCAAAGAGCTTCTGCCCCAGAGCTCATCTCAGTCTCCCCTCTGGCAGTTAAAGCCATTCCCCTGTGCTGCCCCTCCATCCCTTGGCCAAAGCCCCTCTCCAGGTTCCCATAGCCCCTTCAGGCACTGGAGCTGCTCTGAGGTCTCCCTTAAGGATCCTTCTCTTGCCCAGGCTGCCCCAGCTCTCTGCTGCTCAGTGCCTGGCTGCCCCTGTGCCCTTTACATCCCCTGAATGCATCTTCAAGCTCCAACGCTGTGCTGGAGAGACACTGTCCTGCAGTGCCTGCATGGAGCTGTTTGAGTAAGGAAAGAGGGAGAGCAGCAGGGGAGCACTGTGGAGAACCATGGGGGTGATGTGAGAAGCCCAGCGTTATCCCTGCTGCACATCACTGGGTGCTCCCTGCCTAGAGCCCACTCTGAGGATGTGGCTTTGCAGGGTGATGCTGTCCCCACGGCCAAAGTCCCTCTCCAGGTTTCCTGCAGCCCCTTCAGGCACTGGAGCTGCTCTGAGGTCTCCCCTTCAGGATCCTTCTCCTCCCCATTCTGCCCCAGCCCAGCTCTCAGCCTGGCTCCATGGCAGAGCTGCTCCATCCCTCACAGCATCCCCATGGCCTCACTCCATCAGCTCCACATCCCTCTTGTGCCGCTGCCCCAGAGCTGGATCAGGACCACAGGGGGTTGTTCCCTGTGACCATCTTCTGTTGCATTCTCAGGTGTAATGCCCATGTCCGGGGCTTTGTGTCTCTGGGATCTCTGTTCCCAACATCTTCACCCAGGATGCTCCTGCTGAGCAGGGATAACGGTGGTGCTGGGAGGATGGCGGCCCAAGGGGTCAGGGCTTCAACTGTAGCAGGAGCATTTAGTTCTGGGGTCTCATCTGCTCCCAGGCCTAAAGCCCGACTTGGTACTGATTGGATTTGGGGCCAACAAGAACAAACCGACTTCCTTCCCACATAGCTTGTCTGCAGAGCTGAGGGAGGTGGGATTGTGTGCCCAGAACAAGGGGCGTGGGGGAGCAGAGAATAACAATTGTCTTAATGGAAGGAGATGGGGGGAAAGAGAAGAAAAAAGGGCTGTTGAGCTCTTTCTCTCCATCCCCGACATAATAGACCTATTACTGTCCCCAAACCTCGGTCCCTCTCCCCTCCCTTAGAGAAGAATTGGTCACTGCACAGCTGTGAGAGCTGGGAAAATATATTTATATATCGAAGAGAATCTGCCCTTCTGAATTGGGTTGTGGGGTCGGACAAAACCTCATTGTGTGCTTTATCTGCCCCAGAGAGAATGGCCCCACAGTGCTGGCCTGGCAGGGCCTCCGCGTTTGGTGAACTGTGGTCACATCACTGTAACTTCATTTAGATACTGCGCTGTTATTTATCCGATTTCGGGGGGTATTGGGAGTGATTGTGGGCACATCTGGGCAAGAAAACACCCGTGGTCCTTCCCCCAGGGCGGGGGTACGGGGTTTGGGGGTGGTTGGGATGGGGGTTTGTAGTGGGAAAAGGTGTATTTGGAGGACCAGGAGCTGGGATGTGGTGTGAGGAGTGGGTGGGAAGAGGCACTATGGGGGGGACACAAGGACCCGGTTTGGGGGTTGAAAACTGAGGATTTTATATGGGGAAAGGCATTTTGGGGGGATGAGGACTCGGGTTTGGGTTTGAGGATTGAGGATTTTGTAGTGGGAAAGGCAATTTTGGGGGGACACAAGGAAATGGTTTCTGGTGTGGGAACTGGGTGGGAAAAGGCAATTTTTGGGGAGGAAGACCCAGTTTAAAGTTTGAGAACTGAGGCTTTTATCTACTAGTGGGAAAAGGGACCTTTGGGGGGACACAAGGACGCGGTTTTGGGTTTGAGAAGTGAGGGTTTTATAGTGGGAAAGGCACTTTTGGGGTGACACGAGGACCTGGGTTTGGGGTTTGAGAACTGAGGGTTTTATAGTGGGAAAAGGGACCTTTGGGGGGACATAAGGACCCGGTTTGGGGTTTGAGAAGTGAGGTTTTTATAGTGGGAAAAGGGACCTTTGGGGGGACACAAGGACCCGGTTTGGGGTTTGAGAACTGAGGGTTTTATAGTGGGAAAGGCACTTTTGGGGTGACACGAGGACCTGGGTTTGGGGTTTGAGAAGTGAGGGTTTTATAGTGGGAAAGGCACTTTTGGGGGGACACAAGGACCCGGTTTGGGTTTGAGAAGTGAGGTTTTTATAGTGGGAAAGGCACTTTTGGGGTGACACAAGGACCCGGTTTGGGTTTGAGAAGTAAGGTTTTTATAGTGGGAAAGGCACTTTTGGGGGGGACACAAGGACCCGGTTTGGGGTTTGAGGATTGAGGATTTTGTAGTGGGAAAAGGCACTTTTGGGGGGACACAAGGAAATGGTTTGGGGTTTGAGAACTGAGGTTTTTATAGTGGGAAAAGGGACCTTTGGGGGGACACAAGGACCCGGTTTGGAGTTTGAGAACTGAGGTTTTTATAGTGGGAAAGGCACTTTTGGGGGGACACAAGGACCCGGTTTGGGTTTGAGAAGTGAGGTTTTTATAGGGAAAAAAGGCACTTTTGGGGTGACCCAGGGCCCCGGTTTCCGGGGGAGCCCCGGGGCCGGCCGAGCTCTCCCTGCCGGCGGGAGGAGGAAGGGAAGGAGGAGGAAGAGGAGGAGGAGCGGAGGGGAGGAGCGGCCGCCGCAGGAGAAGTTTGGGGGCAGCGGCGGAGGCCGATGGGCTGCGGGCGGCAGCGCTCGGTGCCACAGCGGCACCGGGACCCCGCCGCGGGGGCTGAGGACCGGGGGATGCTCCGCTGCCGGCGCGGACACTGAGGCTGCCGCCCGGTGCATGGCACAGCCATGGAGGTGGTGGACGAGACGGAGGCTCTGCAGCGCTTCTTTGAAGGTAAAGGGGCTGAGCCTCGGTCCCGGTACCGGGGAGCTCCGAGTGCGTTGTGCTGTGCATTAAGCACCCACCGCCCCCCCTCCATTGAGGACATAGGGGTGGCCCTCTCCGGTCCCCCCAGGAGCTGCGGTGTGTGGGTTGTGGGTGTCCCCGCGGGGTCAGGCTCCTGCTCCCCTCTCCCGTTGGCACAGCCTCGTGTCCCCTGAGCGATGGGGTTCAGGATGCTGGAAACGGGTTCCTCGCTTGGGGAATTCAGGATAGGTCCTCCAGCAGCAGACCCTGCACCGTCAGTGTCCAACCGCAGCCCAAACCCCTTTGGGCATCTCTACAAACCAATCTCTTTCCCATCACTGCAAACCCACAGCAGCTCGTACCTAAACCGAGGGTGGGAAAGTGCTTGTAAAGAGAGTTTAGTCTCCCTCAAGCAGGAGCGAAACGTGGTTGCTCCTGGCACCTGAGGGGATGGTGGGGCTGCACCGTGAGCTTTGGGACCTCCATTCCCTTTGTTGTGCTTCCCTTGGTCCGTGTTTCTCCTCCTCGGTGTGGCTTTGTTGGCTCCGCTCTTCCTTGTTGACTCTGTTGTTGCTTCTCCCTTGTGCTGTTGTCTTTGTTTCTCCTCTCTGGTGCCGTGCCCGCACCGTGTGCCCGTTGTTCTCCAATGGGACGATTGCCAGGCAGAGGTTTTGGATGCTGTGGGTTGTGCACCTTGGTGGTACCCAACCGGTTGAGTGGGGCACAACGCACCCATCCCAGTGAGGTTCCGTTGTGTCAATGGGGCCTTAGTGCTGATGGGACACTTTGGGGTCTGCTGGGGGTGATTTGGTCCGTGGGGAGCAGTTGTGTGCATGGGGCAGCTCTGGAGCTTGGATCCCCTCCGGAGTCCTTGTGCTGTGCTTTGTGTCCCTTCTGTTTCTTTGGCTGGTGGAAGGATTTGCTCTGGGGAGGAAGGTGAAGATGCACCACGAGCAGGGGATGCTCTCGGGGGCAAAGAGGGGCTCACATCGCACTCCTCACTTTTGGCATCCGTGTGATGCATCGGTAAAGCATCTCCTCTTCTTCAAGGGGAAAAGCATTCCCTGTTTGTCCCAGCCGTGGTTTGGGATTCCCAGGAGCTCCAGGGATGGGAACCTCACCCACAAGGGCTCCTCTCCTGCACTCCCAGCCTATCTTCAGCCTTCAGAGCCTTCGTTTTGCTCTTGGGGTTCCCCTTGGTCCCATCTCCTATCTGCTTCCACTGGGCCCTGAGCGCCCACCCAGCACCTGCACAGCCGTTGCTCAGCACCGCTTCCTCTCCGCCTGTCTCCTCCTTCCTAGAAGTGGAATTTCTCTCTCCCTCCCCAGCACCATTTGATAGGGGGAAGGATTCTTTCTTCTCCTGGCTTGTTCTTGCTCTCTGGGTGCTGTGGGTGACCCTGCTGGAGATGTGAAGATGACCTCCAGAGGTCCCTGTCAGCCTCAACCACTCTGGATTCTCTCTTTTCCCTTCTTTCTCACTTCATCTTTGCCTCTTTGCTTCTTTCTTTGTGCCTTTCCCCCTCTTTCAAGTTAAAACCTCCTCATCCTTGTGAGCGAGGGAACCCGAAGGCTCTTTCTGGTTGCTCACCTGTGTAACTCCCTGTTTAGAACGTCCTGAAGCTCAAGTTTCTCATGGAGCCCACTGGGGCTGATTGATCAGTAGATCCCTTTGGTGCTGTTATTAAGGAGTCTCTTGAGGGTGAGAGGGGAAAGCTTTACACGAGGGTCTCCTGCTCCGTTCAGGTCATGCAGAGCAAGAAGGAGCAATGTTCCTCCCTTTTGTATGCACTCGATCGCGGTACTCGGAAGGAGCACGTGGCCAGACTGAGCCTCTGTGATTTGGAAGGGAAGGTCGGTGCCTTGAAGTGCAGCACGGAGCGGGATTTGCCCTGGAATCTCGCTGTCCTGCAGGATTAATGGCTTCCGGATGTGTCATCTAATGGGGAATGAGCTCTGTCGGAGTTTATTCATTTACAGGCAGAAAGCCATGAGTAGAACCGATCCCTCACTGCCCATCACTGCTTTAGGTGCCCGATTGCCTTCCGATGGGGAGCATCTTCAAACCACCTTTTCTCCTCTAGGGAAGCGTTTTTCCTCCTCACAGATCATGTCCTCCTCAAGCAGAGGTTTTACACTAAAGGGATCTCTTCCTGTAGATTCAGTTAATTCGGGAATTCCCATTCCTTTGCTTGCCTGTGCCCAGGTTCTGAGCCTGTGGGAAGCAATCCCACCATTGAGTGCTGGGATAGCACTCGGTATTTCAGCATCAGATGAGGATTAACTGGGCTGTCCTGGCAGGCTTTTTGGGAGTGAGGGTTGTGCTATATGGAAGGAGGACTGGGGGCTGTGCTCATTCCAAAGCATGGCGTTTGCCTGGCTCCAGCAGCAGGTCCCATCTGCAGCTCAAGGCTTGTCAGGGGCAGTGAGTGTTCCCATGATCTCAGGTCCAATTCCCTGTCTCCAGTTTCATAAAGAGAGCTCTCTGTCCTTATTGCCCTGGAATGTGTCCATCTGCTCCTAGAGAGAGGGACTGGGGATGCGCAAGGATGAAGCAGCAAAATGATGTGAAAAGGCCAAGGCTTTGACCTGATCATATTGCTCACTGCAACTGCCTGGCAGGAGGATGGAGCCAGGAGGGGGCTGCGCTCTGCACCCAAAGAACAAGGGATGGGATGAGAGGAAACGGCCTCAAACTGCACCAGGGCAGGTTGGGATGGAGCTGAGGAACAATTCCTGCCCCAGAGGGTGCTCAGCATTGGAACTGCCCAGGGCAGTGCTGCAGTCAGCGGCCCTGCAGTGTTCACACACTGTGGAGAGGAAGCCTCAGTGCCATGGCTGGGGAATGGTTGGATGTGATGGGCTTAAAGGTCTTTTCCAACCTGGTTGGTTCTATGGTTTGGGAAAGGGCTGGGAAAGAGATGGCTTGGGCATCACTTCTCACCCTCTTGGAATGAAGATGCTGAGAGTGTGAGTCTGATCGGCAGCACGGCCTCTGTGCATCCTTAAGGTGGGTTTGTCCTGCATTGGGAAGACCGTCACTGTCCTGGTTTACGTTAGGATCACCGTTCAACGTATTTGATGATGCCCAGGGCCATCCTGCCAAGGAGAGCTCGGGAAGCTCACAGGCTGAGAGCGTGGGATGCTGATGCTTCTGGCAGCGAAGCCAAAGGAGTTTGGTCTCTTCCATAGAATTGGGAGTGTTTACCCGGAGCATTTGTATTCTGTATCAAAGGAAAAAGAGGGAGTTGAAAGCGTCTGACCCTTGGCTGGCACCCTGCAAGAAACCTCACCTTCCTCCCTGCCTGCCCCTCGCGTCAGGGAAACAGTTACGCCAGAGCTCAGCTATTTGGGATCCCTCTCTCTCTCATGGCTAATTTATGAGATAAGAGGTTGGTAAAGAATGTATATGGGGCAGGATGTGCAGAGCAGGGCTGGGGAGCAGGGAGGGGGGTTGGCTGAGTGGGCTCAGGGAAGGAATAGGTGATGGGAAGAGTTTGGGGGTGATTGGAAGTGGGGTGAGATGGGTGAATGGGAAGGGCTGGATTCCAGTGAGGGAATGGAGGCCCTGTGGAATGGAGCAGCTCTTTACAGTGTTTCACAGACCCCAAAGGGGTTGGAGCATTGGGAAGTGTGTTTATGGAGCGGCCATGGCTCCGTGTGTGATGCTGGAGCTGCGAGGGAGCATCAGGCCATTCATCAGCAGCAAGGCAGCCTGTTTGTGTTAAAGAATGGGTTTGCCCGTAGCAATGTGTGGGTTCATGGTAGGAGTTACTTTCTTGGTGGGGTTTATTGTGTATTGTGGAGTACTTGGTGTATGAGGAGGAAATGAGGCCTTGCAGCCCTGCAGGGAGAGCTCTGGGCCGTTGCCCTGTGTTCCTTGGATGAAGAAGTGTTAAGGGATGGGGCTGAAGTGAAGAATTAAGCCCAGGGCTGCCAGGTCTGCATCCTGTCCACTGTGCTGCATTGTGCAGGATGGGTTCCTGTGTGCTGTGGGTCTGCAGGAGGTGGATGAGAATGAGCAGAGAAGGGTTTCACTGCTTTGGAGGGTGGAGGAGAGCGGTGCTTTCTTGAGGCTGAAGGCATTGGAAGGAGAATCGCAGAATCCCAGCGTGGGATGGGTTGGAAGAGAGCTCAAAGCTCCTCCAGATCCAACCCCTGCCATGGGCAGGGACACCTTCCATTGGAACAGAGTGCTCCGAGCCCTGTGTCCAACCTGGATTGAGCACTGCAGGGATGGGGCAGCCACAGCTTCTCTGGGCACCCTGTGC
>JASSUY010036281.1:0-26792 GCA_032466535.1 Forpus xanthops
AAGGGGAAGGGGAAGGGGAAGGGGAAGGGGAAGGGGAAGGGGAAGGGGAAGGGGAAGGGAAGGAAAGGGAAGGGAAGGGGAAAAAGTGAGTTAGGAAAGAGGGGTAAGAGGAAAGGAAAACAGGAAAAGAGGAAAGGACAGGGAAAAATATAAAACGGAAAAAAGGAGAAAGAGGAAAGAGAGGGAAAGGGAAGGAGAAAAGGAGCAAGAAAAAGGACAGGGGAAATGAAAGGGGGGGGGGGGGGGAGGATATGAAAAGATAGGAAAGGAAAGCCCAGGCTATTGGAATGGTCATTACAGCAGGTGTGCACCATCGAGAAATGCTGCAGAAGGCCCTGTAGCTGAGGCACAGTTCCATTGAGGATTGCCAGAGACAGCACATCCCAGGCACAGCACCGGTGCTGTGTGTGCCCATCTGTTCCAGGAGCATGAGAACCTCCAGACAGCAGCAGGAAAGGGAAGGATGCGCTGTACTGAGCCAGGGGAGAGCCCGGCTCTGGATCCCAAAGCCATGCAGAGACCTAGGGGTGTCAGGAGAGATCTCACACCTCATGAGCAGGCGCTGGGACACGGGGTCCCTCTGAGTTCAGACATCCCCATCCCCAGCGCTCATGCTGGCTGTTGATGTCGCCCAGCTTAGAAAGCTAATGTTGCTTGGGAGCAAAACCAAAGCACAGCAGGCTTTGGAAGCACAAGGGGGTAATGGTTCTTCGTCTGCTCTTCCACTCTTTCAAGGTACAGTTTGGTGAAGGCTGCAAACACCTCCAGCTGCAGAAATAGCTATGGTTCTGCCCGCAATAGCAGTGCCACGCTATGTGCTCTGTATGGTTTAATCCAGCTATTGATTCCTCTTGCAGATACATTCTTGGTTCAACACAAACACCAGCCCCCTGCCAGAAGTTTTGTGGTCATATCGGCAATAAAACAGTGCTGCTGAATGAAGGTCTTGTGCCTCCTCAGCAGTAAATGATGCTTTGGTATTGAGCTGCTGTTACTGCATATGCAGTGGTGTCAACAGCTGATGCCAAGAAGGACAATTCTAATTTGTGCCCTCAAGAATGAGCAGGACCGGGAGTTTTCTACCTGATTTGTCCCTTTCCTCATGATGTTTTCCCTCTATCATAGAATCATAGAATAGTTAGGGTTGGAAAAGACTTCAAGATCATGCAGTTCCAACCCCCCTGCCATGGGCAGGACACCCCACACTAAACCATGTCATCCAAGGCTATGCCCAACCCGGCCTTCAACACTGCCAGCGATGGAGCATTCACAACTTCCCTGGGCAACCCATTCCAGTGCCTCACCACCCGCACAGTAAAGAACTTCTTCCTCAGACCCAATCTAAACTTCCCCTGTTTAAGTTTGAACCCGTCACCCCTTGTCCTATCACTGCAGTCCCTCATGAAGAGTCCCTCCACAGCATCCCTACTAGACTGCACAAACCATCAGGCTCTGTTCTGCTTGCATCCAGCTTAGCAGTACTCATTCACTGGACCAGACCTTGGGCTCACAGCCACAGCTCAGAGGTTAAAGCCACTGTTCCTCAGTCCAAACCACTAAGGACTCTTAAGCTCCAAAGAGGTGCCCACATCCTCTGTCTCAGCAGAGCGGGGCTGATGGATGCTCTCATGACTTGAATCAAATGCTTGCTCTGAAAAGGAGTTGGAGAGTTTTAGACACAGCCTTATTGTTTCAGCTCATTGCAGCACTTGCCTAGTACACAAGAGGTGTCGGTTTCTCTGCATGCTTTCTGGTTTAGGACTGGCACATTTGAAGCAGCTTCAAATTCAAAGGTTGTAGGCTTCAGTCTTGGGCTGAAGCTAAGGGACAGTTTGGTTATTTCTACCCAACAATGAGGTGGATGACTCCAGCTCACACCACAGCCCTGCAGGGCTGCGGCAGCTTAATGGAGCCACCTCTAACCAGGAGTGTCAACTACTGTCCCTTCCACTATGTCCAAATGTTTCCCTGTTCCTGTAAGGCAGGAGAAGGTGCTGTTTGCCTTGCTGTGCTTCTTCCTAAGATTGGGTTACCAGGACAACAAAGAAGGGTAGGAGGGAAGCGCGTATGTGTGGCTCTGCAGGAGTAACCTCTTTGTATGCCGTCCCACTGGAAGAGATTGGCAAGCAGTTACCTGTTTGGGTGTCAACCTAAAGCTGTTGGAAACCCTGCCTTCCACACTGCTCACCTGCCCTGCACGCTAGCAATGTCCATTGAAGTGATGCATTCAGCTCCAGACGGCAGCTGTACAAACATCTATGACAAAACCAAGTTTAAGGCATGGGATGATGCTTTGGCAAAGTACAATGAGGACACATGATGCCAGGATGGGACACCAATGTCATAGAAGAAGTTTTTTGTGCTTGAGATGGCCCAGGATGAGGCCCTTTTGTACAAGTAGAAGTTCTGAGCTCTGAATTCCCTCCAAACATCCTCTTTCGCTCACATCTGCAACAGGAACAGGAATCTTTGACCTTAACATGCACTTGTCAGTCTGAAGACAGGAGAAGTGGCTCAGATCCAGTCCCAGGCTACTTCTTCATATCTAAGGAACAAGAGGTCCCTGTGGAGAAGGGCAGAATTTGACCAAACCATGAGACTTTTACTGTCAAATCCAAGGTGGGGGCCAGGGCATTTAAACCCATTAAACTAAGAGCTTTCTTGATGTTACTCTTTCCTCAGGATAGGATAATGGAGCAGCACAATTTTTCTATCCTATGGTCACCAGATTTTCTATCCCATGCTCATCTTCCTTAGCCCATCACTGCAGCTTCAGGGTGGATAGATCTTGGAACCAAAAGTCTCCTTGCCAAGGGGGTCCAAACAGGGCAGCTTTCAGAAGCAACAGAGGGCAGAGAGGCTTTTTCATGTCAGCCCTGGCTTTGCCTTCAGAGCACTCAGACAAGCTGGCAATCTGGGAAGAGCCAGAGGAATGTAAAAGCACTCTGCCTTGTGCCATGTCTTGACCACCATCTCAGCTCTCCTACCTGTAGTGTTCCTCTGCCTGAAGCTACTGAGGGAGAAGCAAAGTTCCTGTGTTCTAATATGACTTAATTTTGGGGGGGGGGGTGTGAGGAGGGGAGAAGAAATCATAGTAATTTCACTGCAAAATTAAAGCTTGAGAGATTTGAGCTTTTATCCAGCTTTTGAGGTCTCCTTTCACAGTGCTGAGCAGCCACAGGAGCACTGGGGGAGTTCCTGAAGGATCAGAATACTTCAAAGATTAAAGGGGTTATAAATCAGAAGGCAAAAGAAGTCAGGAAGCTTTTCTGAAGTGAAAACCAAGGAAGAAAAAGCACAGGGAGGATCAGAGCAACGCCGAGAGCTGGACACACAACAGTGCTAGCTCTTGGTAACTGTAAATTGTGGAGTGTGGCTGCAACAGTGCAGAACTGGCTTTTAAAACTATGAGATGTTAAAGCACAACAGTTGAGGGCTATTCCCTGGTCCTGACTTTGAGCTCCTGAAGTCTCCTGGTTTTTACTGTTTTCCACCACAAGCATTCCGATCAGTTTTCAAACACAAAAATAAACCCTCTGAAAAGCAGAGGAAATCACATGGCCAGTTCCAGAAGACTGGCAACAACTGATTTCTGATGTGATAGGCCTTCGGCGAGTCTATATTTATCTGTTGTTAGAGCTGCTGCAGCAGCAGGCTCAGAGAGATGCATTTACTGGGAGACAACGGGCTGTTGAAACAGCTCTGGAATGAGTGCGTCTTCATGCTGGGTTGCTCTAAGGTGCTGAAGAAAGGCTCTTTGCTTGTTTAGACCTACCAAAGGACAAGTGCAAGGACAGAGCTACCACAGGTTGGATGTTTCTCACTATAGTCCCTGAATGTTCTGTATAATGCCCAAGGATGCTGTCCCTGCTTCTGGCAGGCATTTTTCTCTCACACTGTTGGGCATATTTTAAAGGAGACAGTGACAGCTCTTAGTTACAAGATTCTTTTTTCCTGTAGGCATTCAAGTGTGATACAAAAGTCTTCGTATTTTAAATCCATGTGCACTTAGTAAAAGATCTGATGGCAAAATGAGCTGACCTCTGAGATCATTTAGACTCTGATCTTGCAAATACAAGCTGTGCTTAAGCACGAGAATCAGTATTTAGATAGGACCAGCAAGAGCCACTGAAAAGATGTCTTCTGACTTCATTAAGTTGACTTTTATGTACAAGGATCAATGAGAGATGATGTGTTTAGCAGATTCCCACACACCATTTGCAAGATGAAAATGCTTCAGTATTGAGAGTATTTCATATCAGAGCAAGGCTAAAACCTGCAATCCCTTCTCTCCAACACTGAAAACCAATGTAAACAGGTCCACAGTTCAACTCTATTTAGACAGATCTCCTTTTACTGCTGCATGTATTTCTACCTGACCACTTTGGCTCGTCTCAAATGATGAGAAGGGATCTCTTAAGCTCACAGTCAATGCACTCTGCTTCCACATTCTCCAGACAGAATGTTAAATTACCCATGCTGATTGATGACACTCATATAAAAGATGAGGAATGGCACCGAATTCATCCCTTTGGTATCTGTTTTTTTTCCAAAGGCTAATGGAACAAGCAGTTTATGACAATAAAAGCGAGGAGCTAAGTTGACTTACCTCCACTTTAAGGAGCACACAGCCTTTCAGGAACTCTTGAATATTACTGATGCAGTCGGCTTCATTTTTAGGCTCCAGGCAGTGCTAAAGAAAGAGAATCCAGAGAGCTCACTGCATTACCTCCTGTCTAGGCTCTATTCAGGGGGCCCTGCATGGATATTGACATGTGCAGTTTATACTGAATTAGGGAAGCTTCTGGAGGGGGTGGGTGGGGGAGGCAGGCAAGCTGTCGAAGCAGGAAGAGCCAGCCACTGGAGGAAGTGATGCACACATCGAGATGGTCGGCATCTTGTTTTGAATGTCAGCAGATGCCAGTGCCCCAAGCGGCAGTGGGGAACTGGTGACCTTTAAGAACACACTGTACCCCAAGCATAGTGCATGAGTGCAATCAGGAGCTTCCAGTCAGCAAAACTGATTTGTGCGCAAGAAATAAAGGCTCATGTTCTACGGGGTGGAGAACCTGGTGTTTTCTCTCTTTGTAATTAAACAGCTTCTCCTCTGTGTTGCCGTTCCCTATCTCTCATTGGACTCCTTCCCTTTTTGTTCCTCTTGCAGTAACTTACCACACTCTTGGACTGTTTGAATATATCCTTTGTAAAACTGTAGCAGGAGCTTATATGGCTTCAGCACCAATAGATCTGCTGGCCTTGGCACAGTTCAGAATGCTATGGATGCAAGGTTTGTGATTTATTCCTGACCTAAGCTGCTTCTCTGGTGTGTTTCCTGACTAACAAAGTGTTTTACACTAACAGTTCTGAAAGAGTGAATACATTTACAGTTGTAGCTAATGGCATTTACGTAAATACAAACTGCATCTCCTTCTATTCAAAACTAAGCTATTTTGATCTCTGGTAGGCCCGGTATTTCCTGCCACTGGATGAACATGTGTAACTCAGCCAACTACAAACTTCTGGTGGTTTTTCCTGCATGTAGAGACAAAATCAAAGGACTAAAGCTACAATTGCATCGTCCCCTCAATTAAGTACTAGTAAGTAAGATGTAAACTGTGTCTCTGATACCCCTTGGTCATCTTACAGAATTAAAACACAAAGCTGGGCAGTATTTTACTGTTTCAAGCTCCCAAAAATACATCTTAGAGTGTGGTTACCTTTTCAGCAGATCCCGGAAGCAGTCGATTAATGAGTTTACAAAGCACAGTTCCATCTTTAAGAGCAGCTTTCAGGAACTCTTCAGGATCATCTACTGTTTTCTTGGGGGAATTCAACACTCCTAATGAAATCAGCCACGTTACAGTTTGTTCTTCTGGATTCATCATGGAGAGCTGTGCCACCAGCACAGCTCTCCTGTGCAGCAGCTTGCTGGAACCCACATCCGTGATTACATCTTCCTGCCTCTGCTGCTGCTTGCACAGCTTGAGTGTGAAACTACCTTTTTTTTTGCTCAGCACACTCACCAAAGCTTAAGAACCAGAAGTACTGTTACTGTGAGGTAACAAACTTGTTCTCAAAGCAAAATAGCTTCTAGTGCTGTTAAAGACAGTCACATTTCCAACATTATTGGAAACAGAAGGGGTTTATGTGGATACTTGTTCCACCAAAAGTATCACAGAATGGTTTGGGTTGGAAAGGACCTTAACATAATCTAGTTCCAACATGCCTAGTGACTTTTTCCTTGTGGTATCCTGGTCAATGTGGTCTTTACTTACAGCTATTGTTCCAAGAAGTAGGTTTGTCTTTACTAGTGTAAATAATGAGGTATTTACAGCATTAAAACAGAACACAAAAGAGGATTGGGAGCAGCATTACACTGACTTTAAATCAGCCTTTTTTATGTGGCAAACCTAGTTACTTAAATTGCCTTTTAGAGTAAGTTTTGTTTTCAAGATCTGAATTTTGAAAATGAATTCTGATCATGCACTGTATGCGGAAAAACAATTGGGGTTTTCAACTGCTTTATGTAAGTACACATGCAATCTAAAATGGGGCTTGGGAGATATTAAATCTCTCAAATATCTGGATAATTTAGAGAAGTTCATAAAATTAAGTCCTCCAAAGCCAAGAATTAAACTTCCCAACTATCTTACTCATTCTGTTAGAATGTCCCTTCCTGCCAGCAGTTCGGGACCCATGCAATTAATCAGTTTTCTTGCTGCTCTGGGGCTGTATTAACTATCACTAGTGATCAGATTAGCTTCAGGAAGTCCAGTTGTCTTGACATCTTAACTATCCTTTCATAGAATCATAGAACCATAGAATAGTTAGGGTTGGAAAGGACCTTAAGATCATCCAGTTCCAACCCCCCTGCTATGGACAGGGACATCTCCCACTAAACCATGCCACCCAAGGCTATGTCCAACCTGGCCTTGAACACTGCCAGCGATGGAACATTCACAATTTCATCAGAACAACAGAAAGTGAAGTCATTCTCCATTTATGATGCCAAAGAAGTTGGAGCATCATGGACGGAAGCAATACCATAGGAGCAAATTACCCTAGAGACCAGCACTGCAAAGTGATGTTCTGAGCCAATTCCTAAACCTGTTACTTGAAGCAACTGTTTTGAAGACATCAGTGGTCTCAAACTGCTTAGGGTTAGTGACTTACAGGGGAGGAATAGAACAGCAAAAGGATAAATTACATACAGTAAATATGCTTGGGTTTGTGTCTCCACTTCCCAAGTCTTATGCCTGCTCCTGGGACCTGCTTTTAACAGCCACCAGTAAGAAATCAGAATGGCTCTTTTAGGTTTAGACACCCTTTGACCTTTGTGAGGACTGAGGCCGAGTTCCAGTTCTCTGCTCCAAGGACATCGTAGCAACAGAGCTGCAGACAGCATGAACAGTAAAGCTGGCTGAAACTCCATCAAACTCACTGCCATGTGGTGAAGCGCATCTACAACTATCCGTGTGTGCCAAACACTGCAGATTTATTACTAATTACAAGAACTTGAAGGGTTCTCATTTCTCCAGTTCTCATGAGCACTGCTTTGCAGAAGCGAGTACCTGAACTCCCTACTTTCAAAGCTTGCCTTTTCTGTAGTAGGCAAAGACAACTAAGGCTCAATGATCTACAGGGGACAGTCACTGGTACATGGAGACATCCACTTCTATCACCTCAACAGAATGTACCAGTTTCTGAAATTAAGAGCAAACTTAGGGCTACAAACCTGAGCACAGAACAGTACCTGACCCTGCTCTAAAGCAAACCCTGCCTTGTGTAGGCAGCTTTAGTTTCCTGACTAGTTCATGCCTCAGCCAAACAGAGGTTATTGGTTGCATGTACCAGTAAATGAAAATGCTTCCCACATCTTGAACTTACAACTGCTTGAAAGACCTGGAGATATAAAGCCCCCAGTTTTAAGGCATTTCTGATTAGCCAATTCAAGGCCAACCTTGCATCTTCCAGAAAGGACCCATTTAAAAATGGTCCAGCTTGTTCACTCACCCCTACGCTAGAATTAATCCACAGATGAAGGTATAGCTGCCAAGCAAGAAGTTTCTGCTCTGCTCTTTGAAGACTTCAACTTTGCTTATTTGCTGATGGGGACAAATCAAATGAGTTGTCAGTCAACCTCCACCCCCTAGTTATAAATACACTTTTATCTGCAGCCCAATTTACACCAAGGATGACTAAATAGAATAGTACTTAAAAACTAAACAAAGGGAATTGGTCTATACCCAGTTATCAAAGGACTGATATATCAGTAAGAGGATGGC
The DNA here is from genome assembly GCA_032466535.1 of Forpus xanthops. Taxonomy (NCBI): domain Eukaryota; kingdom Metazoa; phylum Chordata; class Aves; order Psittaciformes; family Psittacidae; genus Forpus; species Forpus xanthops. The sequence goes on from JASSUY010036281.1 coordinate 8,286, forward strand.
CACAGCAGCAAGAACAGCATTCAAATGCTCAGAAAACATCCTGTTCTCCTCGAAGTCACTTGCCCAACGTAAAGAAAAAAGTGGAGTATTTTTCTGCTGCATTTTACTGATGCCTCACATTCAAACTGACTTTCAATTATCAAGTCTGAGGCACTGCACAAGCCAATTCACACTGGTGGTACATTCTCATTACTTAGCATTTCAGGCAGATATCAATCTTAAGTTTGTATGACAGCTCAAATGTTGGCATTACATTTCAGTTGGGATGATCCGGTTCAGCCTGAACAGCAGTAACTGTAAGCTACTGCTGAGAAAGGAGTCTCTTGGTATCACAGCATGTTCTTTTCTGCAGCAAATACACTCTCCAAGACCACTTTGTAGCCCTACATCTCCATCAGTACATAACACCAGTCATATTTTCCACCATGCAAGTGGCACCGAGTAATGGCTATTTAATTCTAAATTAAAAGAAACAAACCCATAGCTTCCCCCATAGACAAAACCAAACCCATAGTTTCTTTAACAGTAAATTTATTAGTCATGAGAAATACTGCAATTCTACCCATCTGCTACATACACATAGACTTACTCCTACAATCTTGCACTCCACAACCGATGGGTGAAGTGATACTCTTACCCCAATACCCACAGGTAATTTTAAACCCCTTAAGATACGCATGCTTTAACTACGCATTATAAACTGAGTGTTAGTGGTTTAAATGAGATCAGTTTATGTCTCCCACACTATAAACTTTATTAGCCATGACTGTTAAGTACTGCAATCAATGTAAAGTTTTCTACATGGAATAGCAGTGCCTGAGGATTACTCTCACATCCGTTGGCACATGAACACATATGTAAGATAAAAATGCATCAAAACCAAGGTAAAGTTTTGAAGATAGCATCTTGTGAGAGACACACTGCTGTCTGGAGGTTTGCAAGAAGCCAATACATGCAAGAACATACAATACTCTGGGGATTTATCACTAATATCATCTCAGTACATCAACACTTCCCTCCTCTCATCCAGAAGGCCTGGACAACTGTATGTAACAATATAATAAAACTTCTTATGGTTTCTTGGTGAATAATTTGTTACAAGTTAGTCCTCTGCCTTTTAGAGAACTAAACCTCATTTTTATGCAACTTGTTTCTCCTCCACAGCATAAACAGAAATCACCTCACATAAAGGGCAACCTCAGAACTTTTCTGCTGCAGGATCTACTGACTGCTTTTGGCAGACAGCAAATGACCTCCACCTGATGTTTTTATATCCAAGAAATTAGTAGTGCTACTTTCCAAGGCAACTCTGAACGGTAACACAGTCCACTAAAACAAATAGTGGGGAACACCATGCTTAAAAGCCAAGCTTTCACAGCTGCGTTTTGATATCCTTCCATTTTTCACTGCATACCCACTGCTGCACTGCCTTCTTCTGGCCACTGTAACTGAAAAAGGAAATGCAAGTTAGTACACTCTCAGAAACCATGAGACAAAACAATTGAATCATCTTCCTGATGATTGCTTTTGTACACACAATGCATGCATTTGGACTAAAGTGAACCTGTGCCAAGAATATGACAAGGTACCAGTAGCTAACTACAACAATCAAACTGATATGAGCACTGCTTGCATTAATGCACACTTCTTGTACAGCACTGCCTCCAGAGCACGTCCTAAGTAAAGGCCCTATCATTTCTGTGTGCATTCCCTCTCCAAACTCTGCCTACAACAAAATCCCACTAGCTCTTGACCACCTCAGTGGGATACTCAGGAGTCCTGTAATGAACTGACATGCACACTGGTATCAACCTGTAAGTAACCATGTGCTATAAACCTCTAATCAGGAGAAGCTGCACAGCTTGCTGAATCTGGCAGGGGGCTTGGAGCTAGATGATCTTAAGGTCCTTTCCAACCCTAACTATTCTAAGATTCTAATTACACCCTTATGTTTTACAAAGTCAGTATTATCTTTCTGCCATAAGTTCTATTTATTGCCCCTAAACTTACACTGGTATCATGCCTGTTAAGAATTCTGAACTGTTTATAAGGTGCAGAGTAGCCCAGAAAAGTGTGCTTTGGTGTTCATTTCTTTATTAATTACAACATGGCCACTATCACCAGGAACTGAGAAAACAGAGTGAACTGAGAAAAAAAAAGCTCCCATTCCCAAAAGAGAGCAGCTTTCTCACCTGCCAACAGTAGCTACCTTTAACCTGCCCAGATAATACAGAGAACTGAAGCATATGCATGCAAATAAAAGCTGACAACCTTCTGACACAACCTAGGTGATGATTTGGCAAAAGCTTTGAAAGCACCTAGGATGTATTCCATCCCTTCCTTAAAGGATTCCTGATTTGGATCAGCCTCAAACCATACATTTAACAATTGACTCCTGCTTTTTTTTTGTAGGCTGGTGGGGGAGCAGAGGAGAAGAGCTTCCTTTAACAGAAGTACTGCTGATGCTTCTGGATTTGATCTGACATACAATCCAGCATGCTGAAGTAAAGCATCTCTTTCTTCTTTATCAAGGTAACAGCAGCAATGTATCAGTATGTCAGAGTAGGCCATTAATGAAGGCACTGCACAGCTATTTTAGTTGCTGAGACTCTAAAAAGAATAAGCTGTAAGCCAGCTGAGGCTGCAGACACTGCACTGTCTGTACCAGAAGCACCCTTCATACAAGATGGCAATACCCTGAAAACAGTGACCATGTGTCAGATGCAGAACAGTCTCAACTAGTTTTTCTTTTCACCACTTCTCAGCTGGTTCTCAAAAGCAGTATTTGAAGCCAACAGCAAAGTACATTCTTCCACTTAGAGAGTACTTTGAAAGCTTCATTATAAATTACGTTTAAAGTTCAAGTTTCCTATATAAATACTTCCTTTGGAGAAGGGATTTGCCCTTATAGAATCATAGAATAGTTAAGATTAGAAAGGACCTTAAGACCATCTAGTTTCAACCTCCCTGCCATGAGCAGGGACACCTCCCACTAAACCATGTCACCCAAGGCTCTGTCCAACACTTTAAACTAAATTTTAACAGATTTGTCCCACATTTAAAGTTATTTCCCTTTTTAATAATATTTAGTAGAAAAGCTGTATGAAGAGCTGTATTTGCATTACAGACACTACCACTTCCTTTTTTTCCTACTGAGTTATCAAAGAAACAGAGAAATCCTGTCACATTAATCTGAAGATAGTGGCACCTACATCTACTTGCAAAGTAGTTTTAATCCTGTCAGCTTCAGAGGTACGAAACACAGCTGAACTGCAGAGCTTTAAACCATTCTGGAGATGGCTGTAACTCTGCAATTTAATCCAAGGAGCTCTGCAGAGATTAACTCCTAATCAAAGATTACTCTCAGTATAATCATTAAATTGCATGTTTGACAAGACTGATTAAATGCCTGTACTCACATTTATAACACCAATTTGTATTTTACGGTCTGGTCTTACAAAGATCTCTAGGACTTACCACTCTCTGCAGCATGATTTAAAGTGCATTTGCAATTGTATTTTATGTTCAACAGCACCCAAATGGGGCTGAATTTCCACAGACAAGAAGCCTCTGTCAGTTCTAACTTGGTTTAAAAAGCATACTCAAACCTCCTCCTCCAAAATTCAAACAGGAAATGGAAATTATTATTCCATGAAGGATCATGGAGTGGTTTGGGCTGCAAAAGACCTTAAGACCATCCAGTTCCAACCCCCTTGCCATGCGCAGGGACACCTCACACTAGGATCATGTCACCCAAGGCTCTGTCCAACCTGGCCTTGAATTCTCAGGGACTGAGAATTTACCACTTCTCTGGGCACCCTGTAACAGTGCCTCACCATGCTCTTCTTCCTTATATCCAACCTAAACTTCCCCTGTTTAAGCTTGAACCTATTTATTACCTCCTGTCCTATCACTACAGTCCCTGATGAAGAGACCTTCTCCAGCATACTCATAGCCCCCCCCCTCCTTCAGATACTGGAAGCTGCTCTGAGGTCTCCATGCAGCTTCTCTTCCCCAGGCTGAACAGCCCCAACTTTCTCAGCCTGTCTTCATATAAATGTCCATTTCTATTTCTAAGCACAGAACCACAAGAAATCCTCCTTCTGGTTGTTACCCCAGTGTAATCTTTACCTTATGTATTGGTACAGGCACCATCATCTCTGCCATCAGCACAGATGAACCAGTGTTACCTCAGTGGTAATCTTCTAGAAGTTATCACCCTGCAATTAAAAGAAGATACAACAAACTAAGAGAGGTACATTTGACAGCATGAGCCAACCTATAGTGCTCCCCCCACCACCATTTCAAAGCAGTCACAAGCTTGGGTTTGCAGATTATTCTGTTCCAAGTTTTACTACTTCTCTTCTAAGTGGTGGAGGATTCACTGGCTTGGAATGGACTGGCATAGTAACAGGTTGCATGGCTTATGGATTCTCACTCCTTGTCAGTGGTGCACTGCCATGTTAATTCCATAAGTTGAACGACAAAAAAATTACTGAGGTCTAAACAGCAGTACAAAGCTTTTGGGTGTGTGGTTTTAGTTGGAGGTCTTCATGTCTACTGTATTCAAGAGCATCATTTGAACTTCATGGCTTTACCTGAGTCAGAACAATTTGCCACAGGTTCTGCCACATGTACTAGTTATCCCTGAAACGCAGTGTCAAACTACAGAGATTCAGGCATCCAACTAAAGTTTGCAATGGCTTGGTTCAAACTCTGCTATTTGGCGAGCTAAACCAAATCCTGATTTCACAAACCTTTAATTTTGTTACAATACAGTATATGCAGCCTCTTTAAGCATCTTCACTGTAAGACACTTGGGCACAAAATACCCCCTCCCAACCCTACCTGACAATATTCTGTCTACAATGAGCTGCATTACAGCTTTAGTTTCAAACCTGGTGCCATTAAATGCTTTTATTCAAGAAAAAAATGTTGAATTTGGAGAACTTTTACTATATTGAAGTATTTCTTTTCCTTTTTTTTTTTTTTTTAAATCTAGACAGCATTTCCATTGCCATGACGTGCAGCTTGGCTTTACTGTACTAGAGGAAGATAACTTGTTTCAATTTTGACTTAGACTGGAAAAACTAGTTTGCTTTGCTTACCATCTTTGCTGTTTCACAGGCATTTGATGCTTTAAATCAGCTGTGGAATGCTGAAAGATTCACTTGTTTTTAGGAAGCCATAAGCCTTTGAGAAGTTGGAGAGAAAGACTTCTGTGCTTATCTTATTTTCTCCTTTGGAATCAAAGATGTTCCTTTAAAAGTGAAACACTACAGAGTTGCAAAAATTGGAAACAGTATGAGCAAGCATCGTTTTGTAGCTTCTTTGATGGAATTGGTCAAGGGATTTTATTGTTACAGTATTCTGGAGCTCACTTACATGTACATGGGATTCATTTGGAAAGGAGATCCTTTCAAACTCCCCATGAAACAGTAGGAAGGCAGAAAATAGCATTATCCGCTTGCTTTTTCGGGTTAAGTGAATGATATCCTCAATTTTTTTTCTTTACACAAGGATCTGAAGATATTTTGTACTGAGAACACCGTGACTTCAAATTCTAGGCACAACTGAACTCTGTGGAATAGCCCCACCACCCTCCAACACAAGCAAAACTTTGTTTAGGAATGAGATGCTGAACATGTAGAACAATCCATCTCCATGTTAGATGGTTAGATGTTGTGTGGAAGCTCTTATGAACTGCTTGTTCCATTCATGAGGAAAATCAGATGGGAAGTGTGGCATTTCAGGGAAACTTTACTTGGAAAATTACAACACTAGTACACAGCTCAAGTTTTATACATTTAACATCTGCTTTTTGAAAGAAATGTTAACAATTTTGAAATGAAATTAAACACTGGTTTAACTTTTCCTCACAAAAGCATAAGTCACGGAGGGGAAAACTTAACAGGCAACAATAAAAAAAGGTAAAAACAACTTTTCCTTTTAGTAGTCCTCTGGTAGTAAAGATAGAACAACTTCCACTTTGCTTTTTTTGTTTGCGAAGTAATTTGTCTTGGTCCAAAAGTTTAAAGAGTGTTTTTAGTATCTGCTCCTGCCTCCACCTCTATCGGATCTGCTTCCACCACGGCCACCACCTCTGGGTGCTCCGCGGCTTGAACTACTGTAAGAATCACGAGGAGGTGGATAACCCCTTTCCATGGACGGGGGAAGACCCCTGTCTTGTCTTCCAACACGATCACGGCCACTTGAGTAGACATCACTTCTGCTGCTTGAGTAACTTTCTCGGCTTCCATATCCATCTCGTGTGCTGCCGTAATCGTCATAGCGACTGCTTCCACCATAAGATGGCGGGGGCCCTCGTGCAGGTGGAGCACTACGTGAGTTACCTGCAGGGTCAATGGTCAGGTAATATGGCAACACCATAAGTTATATAGAACAATTTCAATCTGAATTTATAGAACTGCTGTATTTAAATGGTTACTGCTACTCTTTTGCATGTATTGAGATGATCTTAATATTATCTGCCACATTAATGGCATTTAAAGTGGGGATTGCATAGCAGGCAGTGAGTGGATTTGAAGACGGTGTTTATTCAGGCAGGCTCTTTACTGGGTATTCCAGAACAGCTTGTTATTTTAGAGAAGAAACTCAGCCATATTTTCCAGAGATAGTTGCAATTCTGAACTGTAGATTTTGCTTCTTTAGTTTATAGCTTATTTAATATGATGGTAACCAACAATTGCACTTTCACTGTAGGGGGAAAAAAAGTGTGCCACTTCCCCGTAAAACACAGGCAGCCTAGTAAAAATCAGGTTTTATGACACCTGTACAACTTAATACGTATCTTCAAAATGGATTCTTACCATAACTGTCATATGAATCTCTGTAGGAGCCTCCACTTGGATGATCCGAGTAGTCTCTGTCACGCCCACCACCGTACCCATCACGATCACTATAGGAGGAAAGACTACTAAGGCTTAGTATAGGTCAGTGAGATCATGGCAAGACTAAAAAGACAAGGAGAAAAATCCAACAGTAGGTACCTATATCCCCTAGAGGGGTATTCATCTCGTGAACTGGAGTGACCGTAATCACGGTACGCGTAGTCTCGAGGAGGTGGTGCGTAGTCCCGTGTATCCCTGGAGCTGGGATAATCTCTGCTTGAGTAACTACAAAGAACAAGAATTGAGATGTCAGCCAGATATCAGACCTTAAAAGATCAAAATCCTTCTCTGAACAAAAAAGCCAAACTGAATTAGTAAAGGGAATTTACCCATCTTTAGTGCTGTAGCCATCATCTCTTGGAGACATGTAGACATCTCTTCGTGATGGCATTGGTTCTCTGCGTGGAGGACCACCGTAACTGTCTCTTCCGCGTGACACAGGAGCTTAAAAGAGTCCAAGTTCTTAATTATCATTTAGACACACAAAAGACTCCTCAGGGCAAGTATTATCCAATAATATCCTGGTTTGTAGGGATTTAAAAGAATCTTTGTAGCCTACATTTATAATACTTTACGTTTCTGCTTGTACAGTTTTAAAGCAACACTAGATCATACATCACACCAAATTATTCAAACCAGCTACAAAATGATAATGGTATGAGCAGAACTGATAGATTAGGAAAACAATGTTATCCCACAACACATTCAAGTTAGAACTGATGACTTGCAACAGTCTCTGAACTAAAACTAAGCCTCTACAGCTGATTAGGCAACAAAGTAAATCAGGATATCCTTACCTCTTCCTCCCATACTACTGCTACGCACTGGTCCTGAAGGTGCAGATCTTTTAGGCGGAGGGCCTCCACTTCGTGGAGGTGGACCTCTCTTCATGGGAAGTGGCCCTCGAGAAGATCCTAGAAGGGTAAGCCATGAACCAACTTATTATTTCTGTGATACCCATCCATATGCCCCTAAAGCCTGAACTACAATAACCTATGCACTGTTATTACTGCTATGTGATCAACAGTAAACCTCTAAAACTAGACTTCAAAGTCTTCTCTCGTATTTTGGCCACTACTTGATGATACTGTCAGAACTGAGATCCCACCAAGCTAACTGTTTACAGCCTAAATTGCTATCAAGAACCGGCTTTCAGAATTTATGCAAAAGCCACAGGGTATGACCCAAGTTAGAAAGACAAGCTGTGACTGATTACAAGTATCAGCTAAGTATTCAGCAAGTTACTATTCTCAGAAGACAAGAGCCACCTGGGAAGATGTACTAGAGAAGATCCTACAGAGAGAGAGCAGAGACACTACAGTCTGCAGAACCTACCACAGAGACTCTCCAATACAGGAGTTTTCACTATTTCCAGGGTTTTTTTTTCTGCATTACAGCTTTTACTGTTATACCTCAGGTGCTGCTTGCTTTTAAATGATAGTTCTGTTTTGATACTGAAAAGTCCATCAAATAGCTGTATTTTTGATACTGAAAAGTCTCTGAATAGCTGTATGTTAAGTTAAAGAAAATCCAGTATCAAGTAATACACTATCCTTCCACTTCAGAAAGCTTCAACTCAACACACTGTTTTATAACACAGCAGCCTTAGCTTCCTTAGCTCCCACTACGATCTGGAAGGATCACTTCTAGAACTTGGTGAGTTTAGACCTCTTGCTAGTAAGAATGAGAGCAGTTCCCTTTCCCTGGTGGAAGAGAATCACTTTTTCAACTTGAATACCAGAAAGCTTCCTTTCTCATGTGCAAGGCAGGAGTTTTGCTTTTCTTTCATAGCCAAAAAGCCAAGTGGAGTGTTAGCTGTAGAAGGGAATCTTCAGATTTGAATGCCTTAAGGTGTACTTGCCTAATCAAAAACGTGACTAACTGCTGAGATCACATTTCATCAGTTTATTAAAGAACAAGGAGTGCACTATTCGGCTGTTGGACTTTTTTTTTTTTCCAGTAGGATTATTGTCATCTTCCAATGGGATTGTCTTGTATGTTGTCCAAGTATATAATGAGAGAGGTCAATACATACCCAAGTGACTCCCTCTTGAAGGTGGTCCTCTCGCGCCACTGCCGCCTCTTCCACCTCTAAGGCCCCTGGGAGGACCTCTGCTTCGTGGAGGGGGTGGCGGCCCACGCCTCCCACCACTTTCAAAGGATGGCTTGGTTGCTTGTTCCACTTTAATTGCTTTCCCATCTAATGACTAAAGAAGAAGCTGCTTTACTTAGTGCTCAGTCACGTTTGTACGTTTTAAATTAAGCCCCTCTTGCTTCATTATTATAGGGCTTCCATTTTATAAAGTTAGAGCAACTCTAGAACTGATTTGAGTCTTCAGTATTAGTCCCCATGTACTCAGCAGCATGTTTGGCCTAATTTCTACAGTACTTCATTCTTGTGGTACTGAGGGAAAAAAAAAAAAAAAAACCACTAATATAGAGCAGCATCAGAAAGGACTTTCAGTGAAAACACAAGTATCCAATGATTACGGCAGCCCCATGTCACTTATTCTGCAAATGAAACACCATTTATGATCTCCAATTTACTTTCAATTGCCATGGGCTTTTGTAACAAACTAGGACTGCACAGGTAGTTACAGGATTAAGCTGAAGGTATCTTAGCTTCAGTTGGGGTTTCTGGCAATGGCGAGGCCGTTTAGTACATTGCCTTGATGTCCTGACAGAACGGTGACCACTGAAGTACTTAGAAGTAATTTCAGCATCTACAAAGCAGAGCAAGTATGAGAATTCACTCAACTTCCCTATTGTTTCAGGGTTGGGTTTTTAAAAGAGGTGACTGTTACATTTACTCTATTGCTTTTGCAGAGTGGAGGTGCTTTGTGATGGGTTTTTAGAGTTTGTAAGTGGAAGGTTTTTCTGGAATACAGACTTGCAGTAACAGGAACTTCGCAGCCAACTACTGTACCTCAGACATGAGCACGTGGTAAAGACACAATGAGTACCAACTTCATCAAATCTCTGTATAATCTTTGCATGTCAAAACACTTGATAATTACAGCAGAGCCACTATCACAAGTATTGCTGCAGTTCAGCTGCTGCATACATTTACCCTGGCACATACAGCCTGTCTTTTAGCAATTAAACATTTACCTGCTATGGCAACTAATGAAATATACAGGCTGTTGCTTATGGCACTTCTTAGCTGCAATAAATGAACATGACTGCTAGTGATGCATTACTCTGAGCTGCTGAGAGGATTTTACTGAGGTACTGAGTCTTTTTTTTTGTCCTCCACTGAAATCTAGGCCTCTCTGAACTCATTCACTTCAGTAGCTCATGTATTCCTCCACCACAAAGTAGTTGTAGCTACTACATGGAACACCTGTGTGTATATTCACAGGTCCATTGTGAGGAAAAGAAATTGAAAAATATTAGCAATACCAGATTCGGCTTGGCTTTGACTTCATAAAAGTGTTTTACTTCTGGAAGGTTCCTCCAAAAGCCTTTTGGCTTGACAAGCTCACCAATTCCAGGAGCAAGCATTAGTACCTCTATCACTGGAACTTTGCAGTTTGCATCATTACTTTGCCATCATCATTCATCTGTCTTGTCATCCTTCTCAAAACAGGAACAGTGGGCTTGAAGCCTTAAGCTTTGCCATCATGGCCACTGCTATCCTCAGTTTCCTGACAGCTTATTGACAGCTTGTCTGAAGTTTGGAAACCGAACACCACTGCCTTCTGCTAACATGGGTTCTGAAAACCTGGATGCTCACTCCAAGTTCATTTTTATGTAGGAGGTACAGTTTTCCTTTTTTCTCCTATTTTATTTCGCCTTGCAGTCATGCATCTTCACCTAGGCAAAAGCAAGTAGTCTTAAAGGCTACGTCTAAGGTCCAAAAAGACTTTGGATTAAGTCCAAGAGATTATTTTTCTATTTTTGTTTTGTTAGCCAGAAGATATTTTAATCAAGTTTGTCCTTTTTTAAAGCAGAAGGGATAACTTCATTTTATAGGTTCTTAGCTCAAAGAAGTAAGCTCTCATTCCACTGACAGGAAAAAACCAACACAAGCCATCTCAAAGAATTTTTCAGTGAGCCCAACGCACCAGTTGTCAACGTGAACACTCATTAATTGGCATTTATAACCTCAAATCAGAGTGTTGCAGTACCATTTTTACTACGATATGGGCACCATAAAGTGGAGTCACCCTGGTGCTAAAAAGCAGCTCAGTAATTGAAGATAAAGAGTCATTTAAGGATAATAAAAGATTGGCAATCATAAAAACTCTATGTGGAACGAACAATCTATACAGCTTTGTAAGATGAGGCAGGTAACCAAACAGGATTAGAGAACTGTCCTGCAAACTGTTACATGCTCCAATGGGAAAGATGAATGAAATCTGTAAAGTTTCAGGAGTAGGTCAAGAATCACGCATTCCAAAGAGACTGCTAGGGAAATCTGCATGAAACACAGGGGGTTCCTCTCAAATGGATCATTGTGCTGTTGATGCTGCCGTGACTCCACCATTGCTGCACAGTCCTTGGTGGCGGATCAAATGGGCTTCCTTTCACCAAATATATTCAAGAACTGAAGATCATTTCTTACAAGGCTGAGCTTCTACATATTTTATTGCTTCTTCACCAGAAGAACTGGAAGCACTTTCTTGTTGGTTAGAGGAAGACAACCTTCTGCAGTGCTGAGTACAGTTTAGACAGCTGTCTGGATTGTAGGATTTGCTTCCAACCTCTTAACACAGTCCAGCTGGCTTGGCAGGTCTATGCTGGAATTACAACTTTGGCTTGGCCTGGATGTTTCCTCTAAGCTCGTATCCTTGCTTTCATTATTCATTTTGCCCTCAGGACTGAAAAACAAATTATCAGAACAAGCTACCGCACAAATTGACCATTAGAGACTTGCAGTGTTGCACTTGTGTCCAGGTATGTGCACTTCATGACATCAGGATGTTGCCTTGACTACAATGAAGTAAGGTAGTTCTTAAAAAAGCCTGGTAATTTGCTATGGTAAAGTACTCCTGGCATTTCCTCTGTGCTGCTCAGACACACTAACATCCATCCAATCCTGCATAGATAGTAACTGAAGCAAGAAGTCTCCACCCCCACTCCAAAAAAGTTATCTCCTGACCTCTTTCTGCAGGACTGAAGTTAATCTTCAAGTAACCTTAAAAGAACCAAAGCTTGTACCATTTTAGACCAACACATTATTAAGCCCCTTCCTCCCCCCCCCCAAAAAGGAGCAAAACACTGGATGTTTTGTATGAATACATGCAAAGAAAAAAAAAAAAATCAGAAGCAAATCCACTCTTGCAGAATCTAACATCTCCTACTAGCTCCAACTTCGAATTTCTTTGGAATGACAAAGTGGATAACACAAGTGATGTAGAACTCTTTCCCCTAGCTGAGCAGGTCAACCAGCTCCTTACAGACTGCTTGAGCTATTGCCAGCCCAGTGCTGCTGCTTCTTCTGCATGAGCACTCCAATCCAGCATTTGGGTATGAACTGGAAAACTCCCAAGTTGTGATTTATTACAGTGCATTCCGATAGCATGCCTCCATCATTACTCCTCCTCACATTTAGGATGCAGTCTTCATGAGGTACAAGCAGAACTTGCAGTACAGAAGGCCTTCTGAAGATGAAGACGGGAGACTACTTCATGAACATCTTCCACATCCTTCATAATACAACCAAGTAAGGTATGTTAAAGGCATTATTCTAGGCCAAATACCAAGTAAGGGTTCTTTTTATACACTATTTGCTGTTCAGATTCAGAAGCTGAGGCAGGTACTTTTAGATCTGTAGCGCTGAAGACAAACTATGAGAATGATGCTCCATAAGGCAGTACTCTTTCACATTTCTTGACAATGATGCAGATGGGTATATTCCAGACCATGTAGACATTACCTCAGCCACATTCAATCCAACTCAGCCATTTCACCAAGTATCACTTTCCTAATGTTTCCAATGTGAACAAACACATGCCACCATATTTAGCGATTATTTTCAAAGGGATTTTCATGTGAACATTGCACTCCACAAACACTTCAGATTAGCAACTGAAGTCCTTTCAGTCTGACAATTGCTGGTGCTTGAAAGTTCAGTGAGGAAATCTGTGTTTGAGATCCCCCAGTTAGGTCTCCAGAATCATAGTGAACTACACAATGGAGATGGCAAATTCAACAGAAGCAGCACCTTTAAGGTTGAGATGTTTAGGCTGCTACAGAAAGGACATTGCAGACTTGCCACTCTCTGCCTTGACAATGCTACTAGTTTGTTTAAGAAGGAAGTAAGTCTCCACAGGAAGTAACACTATTGTCATGAGATTGCCCTGAAGTACCCAGAAACTAAGTCCACAGAGCAAAAACATAAGACTGGTATAACATAAAACAAGGTAGGGTTTACTATTTGTGCTCACTGTGAACACTACAGCAAGCTGGTTTACTTCCAAAGTACAATTTTCACCATGCTTTACTTATTGCGATGACTGACATTCTTCTTTCACTTCAATGTCTTATACTAAGCTATCAAAATTCCAAATGCTCATTAACCAGAACCAAGGTTTCTTCACCTTACATAAATGGCATCTCAGAGACACTGCCTAAATGCCGATGCAGCATGACCTTAACACATCTGTCCAGATTATGCATGAAAGACCAGAGCCTGAAATTCAAGGTAACAGAGAAGACAGCTTTCACTGTCTAGAGACAGCACCTCTATGAAGAGATAAACAGCTGTTGATCAGTCACAAACTTACATCTAGCTTCTCAAACACATCAGAACAGACAGACATCACAACAGCCTACAATCCTTTGACACACTATCCATGTATCACAGATTTTTCCTGCTCCAGGTTTCTCTTTTTAAAGACATCACATATGCATTATTTATTTCCTTTTAAAGCCAGACCATTGCACTGTAGAGTGTAAACAAGCAAATGCAATTGCTAGTTCACTGCAAAGGTATTTCACATTAACTGACAAGATGCTCTTCAAACACCCCAAGTAAACTTAGAATGCAACTCACAAATGTAGGAGTTACCTATGCATTACTAGATAGCATATCAACATCCACAAGTACAGCAGGGAAGTCACATTAAACCCACATTAAGGGAACCATTAATACTTTTAAAGTCAGTCACTTCCCTACAGTCTAATTTATACGATCCTGCATTCAAATATGATAAAAACACTGCAATAAGCATGCAGTAATGACTACTAAAAAGCCCTCCAAATACACCAAAAAAAAGGAAGTATAATTGACAGCCAGACTTCACTTTCTAGTTTTAAGTTCATAATTGGGAGAAAGTGATTCCAGCTTCATGGAGACAGAGGCATTTGGCCAAGTTATGACTTGTCTCTAGGATCTTCTAACCCACTGTCTTTCCAACTTTTATTACTAGCTAATTTAACCCACAGATCAATACTGCTGGTCAGTAGCAACAGCAACATGTAATTGGTCTCAGTTCCTACCTTCCCATTCATATCTCTGGCAGCATCTTTTGCATCTGCTGGACTCTCAAATGTGACAAAGGCAAATCCTCTGGACTTGTTGGTTTCACGATCTTTCATCAAAAGGACTGCAAAAAGAAAGCCAGGTTACCCTTCCCTGTAATCAGGCAGCAACACCTAACCTTTATTTAACCTTTTAAGCTCAGAACTTCTTAGAGGACATAAAAGCGCTATCACTTCCAGATGATCAACGCCAAAAGAGTCATCACAGCTACTGTGTTGCTTTTTATTATTTTGTCTCTTAAAATAGAAAGGGTTTTTCTTTATACCTTCCACAATGCGCCCATATTTGCAGAATACAGCCTCAAGGGCTTTTTCATTTGTCTCTGTGTTCAGGCCCCCAATGAAAAGCTTCCCAGGACGGTCTGCTTCAACCATTTTGATTCTGTAAATGACCTATCAAGAACATAAGGTTATTAACAAAACATCAGACTGCAACAGAAACTTCCAATACCACCTCATACAATATCAATGGCTCCTCAAAAACACAAGCAAATTTTCTTGATCTAGATGTCAAGAGATATGAAGAATAGAACAAATGTATAGTTTTTAGACGAAGCAACAAAGGGCAGTATTAACTCCGGTTATTTTGTCACATATCGTCTACTTCAAATAAAGTAACTTCAAAAAGTGGAACAAGGCACTGAATGAGAACTCTTTCAATCAAGCAGCATCAGTGAATATGGAAAGTTTTCACGGTTACTGTCTTATTACCTGCAACCCAAGCACTCCCTCTAAATCCTGCCATAAATGTTTAAATACGTATATTTAATATGTCAAAGCAATACCAAAATATTAGCTTTCAAGTCAGCTTGCGCCAATAGTCCACATTAAGTTCACTCTATTTCAAGCACGTTGAGACTATGCCGAAATCCTGGCCTACACAACGTGTCAGCCTGAACAAATACCAGACCATCACTGCAGCTCTACACAGTAAGGCCACCATTAGAGCACGGCGAGGGAGGAAAAACGACAAAGGAATAGCAGCCCCACAAAACAGAAGCGCGGAGGGCCTGCCAAAGCACCTGGCGCCTAAGTTCAAACGTTACCCGCACCCCTCCGGCCCCGCGGCGGAAAGCCCGCAGCAGGGTTCAAGGAGGGCCTGTGCCGCTCCCCCGACGTGCAGCGGGGACAAAGCAGCCCCCCGGGAAGCACGAGGCCGGCAGGCCGCGCCGCCAAGGAGGCCGAGGCGGGCGCGGAGGCCCCGCTCTGTGCCCCCGGGCAGACGCGCTGCGGGCCGAGGAGCAAGTGGAGGAAGAGGGGGGCGTCAGACCCTCCGCGGGCCAAGCACTAACACAAAATGGCGGCCACCTTCGGCAAGGACTCTTCTCCCTCCAGCCGCCGAAAGCAAGCCCCGGCACTAACGCGACCGCGCAGCTCAGCCCCGTTTGGAGCCATTCGGCCAGCGTCCCTCAGCCCTCCTCGGGAATGTGGCAGACCACGCGGCGGCACCTCGAGCATATCCCCCTCGAACTTAAAATGGCGGCCACCGCGCTTCACGCGGCTGGGACCCCCCTTCTCCCCACCACAGCCACGATACTCCCCCCACCCTCTGCAGGGCCGGGCGCGCATGGAGGCTGGTCTGGCCCTGCCGCGCCTCGTCCCGGGCACGCAGCGGCGGAACACAGTTCCCTCACCCACAGGCCGCGCCTTTCTCCGCACCGCCGCCTTCCCTCGGCCCAGCCCCGAGGCGCAGGGCCCCTTATTCCCCTACACGAGCCACCGGGCCCGCCGCGCTCGGTCGGCAGCACTCACCTTCACTCACACCGACCCGCAACTGCGCAATGAGGGCGAACAAAGGCGCTGCAGGCCTTTATACTGCTGACGTCACAGGCCGGCCGGAGACCCGGATGAGTGCGGCGGAGAGCTCCGTCGGGGGGGGGGCCGCATCCTGCCGTGGTCCATGGGGTTGGTGCGGGTATAGGCAGCGACCCGCAGGAGGGTTCCGGGCCTTCGGACACCAGCCCTGCCGGGTGATGGGGAGGGCGGTGAGCTGCTGCGGAGCTCCACGTCCTGCTTGAGCGAGAGAGAAATCCCTCAGAAAGGAGCAACTTAGCTTTGGGGAGGTTTAATTGGTTTAATTAACACGTGTATATGCCACTGCCCCCTCCGTGGAGACTGACAGTAAAGTGAAATAAGAGGCTGAAAATGAAATACGTTGTTAAAGGTTTGCACTGCTTCAGCTTAACCCCCATTTTCTAAGTGCACCTGAAGGTTAATTGTGGCTGTTCTCTTTTGGTGGCTGAACCTGGTAGCTGAGAAGCTAGGAGTAGGTCTGTGCATCCTAAAACTGTCCGTTTTCATTATCTGAATGTGTAGATTATCTAAACTGGTATGATTTATGAAAGCACCCAGTCCAATGCCCAGTCTTCTAATGTAAAAACAAGATTTTTTTTTTTTTCTGTAACGTTCTTGCAAACCTAAAAGGAGAACGTCTGGTCATGGATTAGGAGTGTTTTTTAGGACAGCTATTTTGCAAGTCTCCATTCATTATACATATTCTCCAAGCACAGGGAACTTGGTCAGGATCTGCACATACCACCCATTCCTGCTCCTTGAAGGAGGGCTCTTAAGAGTTCTATAAGATGGAAAAACTGAAGGAATTGCTGATTCCTTAAATGTTTTAGGATTTCATATCGCTCCTGCCTCGTCCTTATGCAGTGAGAGAACAGTGCCAACATGTATCAATTTTTAATATACTAAATTTTTAAATATACCTGCTGAAATCCCACTAGGATTAACCAGAGGACTTAAAAAAGAACCTCAAGTGCATCACCTGATCCCAGGTTTGAGTAATGGGATACAAGCAGCCAGTCCCTGTGGATCTGAGGTGCTGAGGGATGCCTGTCAGCTCTGAAGAGCTGGTCTCCAGAGTCTATAGATGCTACTGGTACAGCCCTGTGCCCTCAGGAGTTGCAGAGCTGAATAACTGTTGCATCCTGATGAGAGAACATCAGACTCTCCAGTTTTCCAGTTTCCTCTATTCAGACACTGGTATTCAGCTGCTCTTTATGTTATGGAAAGCAGAAGGCAACATTGCTTCAGACTACCTCCTAGGTCTATTGAGAATACAAAAGAAGGTGGCTCTCAAACACTTCTCTGGACTGTGTTTAAAGATGATCACTTTTCCAGCATAGATGCTAAGAGTTACTGGATGCTGTTACTGTGCATGGGAAAAGGGAGGGATGAGCTTGGGTAATGAAGTGGGAGGGCGGTGCATGTGATAACAATGCACTTGTGGAAGAATGGCATAGCTCACACGATTATCATATGAAAAAAAGGTTCAAATTCGACTTTCAATACAGAAGAATTTAAATCTCAGAGCCTCCCTGGAATGGATAGTGAAAACTAAAGCAAATTGTTAGCCCTGCAAGGAACAGGCTAAAAATAGTCTCCCTGTGTGATGTCTGTGTGTTTCTGTGACCTACAGTGGTGTATTTGCTGACCGCCTCCCAAGGAATTGGAAAGACAAGCAAATTCAAACTACGGTCTCCTTTTTCTCCTCTGATTAAGAGTAAAATACTTCATTGGTAACTCCAGGCGTCATTTTGTTGACACATGTACGGTACACAGAGCTAAATGGGATTAACATGAACATAATTGCTGTGATTGTATTAGGGCCAAATTCTTCTGTCCTTTGTCCTACAAGGCACCTTCATTGGGAGTCTTATCAAAACCTTAGTTCAAAATTGGAACAGTATTTTACTGCATTCCACTACACAGTTGAGGTATGGTGTTGCTCCAAGTGCAGATAAACAACTCTTTTTCCTGGAGGATATGTAATTCTTCTAATTCTTACTGTCCTCCTGGGGGATGAGGAGTAATGAATAAATAACCTGACCAAATAAGTCCCATTTGGGATGAATAAAGAAGGGAATGTCATTCCCTCTAGGTACATAGTTCAAAAACTAATAACTGAAAAGATCAGTTTAATACTTTCCCGACAAAGAACAGTCTTCTTGGCAGCTGTCAGTTAATAGGTATTTATAGAAATGCCACATTTTTCCTCTATAAAACTCAGCTTGGAGTGGATGAGAGTGTTGCAAGTAGCAAAAGAAATAGAAATTTAGAAGCAGTTTTGCTAAGGTTTGGGCCAGTCAAGTAGGCCAGA
>JASSUY010036283.1:0-14991 GCA_032466535.1 Forpus xanthops
GCCTCACCACCCTTACAGTAAAGAATTTCTTCCTCAGATCCAATGTAAACTTCCCCTGTTTAAGTTTGAACCCATTATACCTTGTCCTCTCTCTCCAGTCCCTCATGAAGAGTCCCTCCCCAGCATCAAGGCCTGAGATTTTATCATAGTTACTAGTCTGTATGACCAGTGTTTTTGAAATAGTGGAGGCAATATCCAGGGTGTTTTTGCTATATAATTCCCTTTGTTGCAACTCTCTGGGGATGATTAGATCAGATAACTTAAGTGGTGTGATAACTATTGACATAAATAACTTCCCGGAAGTTTTCCTACTGACTTCAGAGCAAATTAGCCAGTAAGAGAAACATTTCTGAAGCTTAGTTCCCTAGCTATTTTCTGAAAACTACAGTAGGCATTGATCTGTATTGTGGAAGTGCTACAAACCTTTAAAAGCTAATCTTTGAGTGCCTAGGTTTTTCATGGGAAAAAAAAAAACAAAACAAAACAACTGACAACCAAAAAACTACCCTCAAAAATACCACAAAATCCAAGCAACTAAAATCAGTTATCAAACACGTAGGTGCCATTTTCAGGAATCTCAGATTTCTCACTTTCTTAAGCATTTTTAAATATTATGCTTTCGGAAAAGTTTAGAAAAAATGGAAGAAATGCTGACCTAGATGAAGTCAAAGTAAGCTATGTGTATTCCTCAGTCATCAGAAACAAATAGTGTAGTTCAATGAATAGCTAGGGAAATCTGGTGAAGAGACCTATAATTGTCCAGAACTGTCCACTTTAGAGAATACCTAAACTTCTGCTGTTGGAAGAAGACTCTACTGTGAGGCTTCCAAAGTTTCCTGGGTTCAGCTGAGAAAGGAATAGTGGAAAGAATGCTCTATTCTGGTACTTTTTCATGAAGAATGGAAGCAGAGGCACAACATGAGTTTGAAAATAAATTAACAAACTTCTAATTGCTCTTTCATGTATGTCTACTTCATTCCATGTTTTGGAATAAAGATTTGCTTCATTTATTGAAAACACAGACTAGCAGCAAACATTCAAGGTTTTTTTTTTGAGATCACTGCAGCTCTTTAGCTTAGCAGAATAAAGTTAGCTAAACATTAGCTAAAAAGCCCTGCTTTTCTTGAAGAATATTTTTGAAGTGTTTTGGAGCCATGTAGAATTGGAAACCTCCATAGTATGAGCTAATCCTTTGACCAGGAATCTATGAATATATTTACAGTTAAGTAAACCCTCTAAGACTTGCTGAAGTAACCCAATTCTAACCGGTCAACAAGACTGCAGAGTGGGAATAAGGCTGGCACCATATACTTGCTGGTGCCAAGGGGGTATGATCCTTACTACAATCCCTGCTTGTGGTGGTAAAATTAGTAAATTGCTTAAGATGTATGAACTGCAATGAGCCATTCTGAAAAAAAAAAGATAGTTATTCTTATCTGCATAATGTCAGTGTAGGGGATTGCTTACTATATTTATAGTGAAATAAGTGTGTTGCTGTGCTGAGTTAGATCAGTGGTCTGTTCCCATAGATGGTAGTGACAAGTAGTGAATGCTGAGAAGTGTCACAAATTCAATTATAAGATCACATGCAATAATTTATTTGTAAGTGAATGCTTCCCTTAATTAGAGATTACTTATAAATTGGAATTATAGATTTGCATATTTTCAAGTCTCTTTTATTTCTAGTTTAATTATATTATATTAGATTATATTGATAAGTCTCACTGTAAACACTAGGGGATGCAACCATATCTGGGGGAAAGAGGAAAGCTTCATTTTGTGAAATACTGCATACTAAAAGTCAATAATTAGGTGAACTGTCAATAATATAAGTAGCTGGCAAAAGTAAAAAGTATCCTGTGTAATATAATATTGTAAGAAAAGTAATTAAATTTGTTCTTGCATCTACTGCAGCCTGAAAGCTGTCTGAGTTCTAGCCTACTTCTCTAACCAAAAGTTCCTCCCTGAAGAAACATCAGGACACAGATAAGAGGACACATGCCTCAAAAAGCATATATCACAGTTTCAGTCTTCACTTTCAGTTCTACTCATTCTGCCAACTAAATGTGTAAAAGAAGTGTTGTCCCCTCCATTTTTCCAGCCCTCAGTTGTCTGCACACATCGGGTGACTTCAGCTGTGAGGGGAGCAAACACTATCCATAGAAACACTGAGCTAATTCTATTTCAAAACTTGGTTGGTGTAATGAGCTCAAAAGCTCTCAATTTCAACCCCTCTATTATGTATTAGTATGGGTATCCTTACCAAAGGAGGCATTTCTCATGAATATGTAACAAGTGTGTTCACCTGATTATACTTTATCCATGAATTCTGTCTTTTATAAATTACTCTAACCACAATTTTGGTGTCTGTTTCGTAAAATAATTTATTTCCTTGTTGAAGCTGCTGATTAATGTCGCTGATTATTATGCACTGGGTTTTGTTTATCAGGCTTCTATATTGATTGCCACAATATGCCTAATATCTTAACTAGATCATCTGCCAGGACTTGTTTAACTATCTGTCTTCTTCCCATCAAACCAGTTACTGAATGTATGAATTATTCATCTGAGATCATCAGGTACTGCCATGAGGAAAAGTTCTCCAGCAGATCTGTAAAAGGATGATGAGAGACACTTGGCCAATAGATTATATTCCCAGTCAAGTGTCCTACTTGGGCATATTTGACAAGAACTTCTCCACTGGAAATAATGGGTTTAAATAAACTGGTGAGCTGAGACACTGTGAAGACAGTTCTTTGCTGCAGAAAACTGGCACTGAGGAAACTTCCACTTTGCAGAGTGGTGTTGCTACCTCTTTTTTTCTGTGCTGCTGCTGCTGCTCCCAGATGCAAGGGAGAGGTCGTGGTAGAAATCCATAATTCATTACTCACGTTGGGTACTCTTTTTCTGATGTTTGCTCAAGATTGACTGTGATAATGGCAGAGAAAGAAAGAACAGTAACTTGCTATCTGTCCTTGTAACAGATTTTTAGTCCTCTGAAATTTCATACAGACTTATTTTTAGAGACTTTTTCTATGAAGCCATCTAGGTTCCTCAGAAAAAAATACCTGCTTTTCAAAGACCAAATCTAAAGGTAACCCATCTCTGCTATTCTGCTTGATCTGGATTTACCACTTAAAAAAAAAAAACAAAAAAAAAACAAAAAAAAAACCAAAAAAACACCAAAAAAAGCACCTCTTCTACAATCTGTATGACTCTAGAAGGGGTAATTCCCTGTAGCAGGAATGTGCTTGTTCAAATTCAGTTAATTTTCAACACTAAAAGCTGCTCAGAAAGAAAATATAGTAGAAGAATTAAAAACCTAACACTATATTCCTACTTGAGCTCCAACAAAAATTCACTTTCATGTCCTTACTTCTGATGCAAGATTCTTTCTGATTCAATACGATAAGTTGAGCTTAAGCTTCTGAAGACACTAGCTTTGTTCCTTGTTTTTGATCAGAGATATCTTTCTTATTAAGGAAAGAAAAGAAATAGCAAATAAATCCTTCATGGTCAATCTCTAGAGAAAACGAAAAAAAAGCTTTGAAAAGATGTTTGAATTGCAAATAGACAGCTTCGCTAATACACTCATAGTGCTGCCAGGCTTGAATTGCAGATGGGCACTGTTTGAAAGCTTATCAAGTTACTGTTTCATCCCACTAGCAGATGGTGAAATAGTAAAAAGCAGGTCTCACTTTTCAGGGATCTGTCCTCTGCACTGCCTTGACCACAGGTTAGGGAATGAAGGTCACCGTGCGGAAACATAGCAGGCATTTTTCACTTCAGAATCTGGGTCTGTGTTCTGGCTCTGACATTTGGAGGGAAATCACAAGATGTTTGTGATAAAGGTCCAGTATGCTGTTCTTGGAGGCTCTGGGAAGATTGTCCCTCATCTGAGCTACCACCATTTCTTCAAAAACTGACTCCTGTATAGAACTTTCTTTGGCTATAGAAACTAAGATATTTCTGAGAGATAAAATTGTCTTTTGCTTTGTCATGGGTATCTTAAATCATGTCTGCCGCTCTAGAATGTCTTAGTCATATCACTTTAAATGATGCTGAGTGACAGATTTCACCCTGGTACTTGTAATATATGTGATGTGTCCTTTTCTTGCTTCCTGTAGGTAACTTTATTGTAAATTAGCAAGCAAAGTAACTGATGCTGAAGCCCCTTGTTGTATCTTTTTCTATGAGCCCTTTGTGCTGTGGTGTGGGTTTGATTTTTGGGCCTTTTCTAGGAGACCTTATTAAAGCATTAATAAGATAACTATAAACACTACAATGCTTTCTAGGCTTTGATGTTTACATTGGAAACCAGGAGGTCTGAACAGCTGCGGCATGTATGCTCTTCTGTTTATATATGGAAAAAACAACTATAAGAAGGTTAGAACATTGTTTGAGGAATAATTAACTTCAAATCGAAGGTAGTACTTCATTATCACTTAAGCTGCTAAGCCTGGCTTTAAGGGTGGTTTTGCTCTGAGTGTGACCTAAAAGCAGAGCTAATAAATACACAAATCTTTTATTTAGTGCTTGTAATTTTGTTCATGTTGTAGACTGGTGGCTGGTACATGATCACAAGTTCTTTGTGTCTGTGCTCTTGCATAACATAACAGCTGAATTTGTATTGGCTTGATTTACAGAAAGCAGACCCATTTAGTGTTTCATTTTGACATAACTTTTCTATATTACATTACTGCTCAGTGCATAGGAACAGAATTGTTTATTTTTCTTCTTTTACTTTATTTTTCTTGCTTTTGTCTTTAAAAAAGCTCCAAAGAATTTCTGTGTACAGTTGGATTTGAAATAGAAAAAGATATTAACTTTGAACAGGCTTTTTGTTTTACTAAATATCTATTTCAGGATTCTTGTGTATTTATTGGTATGAATGGCAGAGCTTCAAAGGATAAATATTTCATTTTTAGAGTTGAAAATAACCTATTGTCAGCAGAAAAGCTTTTTGAACTGCTTAGAGCCTGGTTTGGAGAAGTTACTAATTTCTGATGTCTCAGGCTATCTCTTCAACTTGCTTTACAGAACATCACTTGTGACAGCCAGAATAAACAGTACCCTTTTGCCCTGAGTGGGAGCCTTCCAGCAGGGGAGTGTTGGCACTTCATATGCTGTGGGCTGTACCCAAGTATCAGGCTTGTGCTGAGTCACAGCTGGGTACCCAAAGAAGAAATCTGCCTTTCAGAGGGGTCAGTGTCTTCCCTATGCGGTCGCTTACAGATCCTTGAATTTTGGTGTAGAGATCTAACACCTAATTTATGACCTTAGGAACTTAGGTCTGGAAATTTTGCCTTAACCTTTTTCAGAAGTGGCAGTGCCCATCTGCACACCAATGTGAAACCTAACCCTTCTCAAACAACCTTTTTCCAAAAGTGAGCCGTAGATAAAAATTTGACCTGTAAAGATGTCACCTATTTTATTAAAATGCTTTTCATGGTTTTTAAACCTTTTTGTTTTACCAAGTTGTTTTCTATCTGCCTATTACGCACACACACACCCCCAAGAAAAAATACTGTTGCAGCCTATGCCGACTGTATTGTGTGAGGCAGATGAGCTTTAAGCTTCTGGCATTCACACAGTCCCAATAGGTGATGTTGCTGGAAGAAAGTCATTGACCTGGGTGACCGACTATGGAGAAGGGACTCTCTTCCCAGTACAACTCTGATTCTACAGCAAAGACCAAGCTCTTTCCTTCAATTGAGTTATCTCGTGGTAAGTCCAACAAGGGCACTATGTGTACAGCACAGCTTGCAGTGAAACTGTGCTTTCTGCTAAGACTCCAGGAATGTTCTCACACTCTGAAATTCTCCTTTATTTCAGTGATATGACCATATCTTAGAGATGCTGGTCTGTCCTGCTTGCTCCTATGATGCTTTCCACCCTTCACTTCCCAATTGAAGCAATAGGAATGGTGTATGTGTAGCAATTGCATTAAAAAGTTCTTGTGTGTTACAAACAGGCAGTTTAGGGGATGGGAGAAAGAAAGTACAGCATTTATTTTGCTGCTCTCTCCTTTTGTATGACTCCAGGGCTTTTCCTGAGGGCAAGGAGGAACTGAACTGCCCAGCACCATGGGAAATTGTCTTGGTTGTGAAGCATCAACAAGTGCTGTATGGGTCAGCGTTTGGAAGCAGAGTAAACCAACCAAAGAAAAATTTACATATTGGAAAACATTCATCTATATTTTCTTCCTGTCCAGCTCCAATTACAACTGTTTGAGCAGGACCCACAAAAGACCATTATTGAAATTATACTCCTATGCCAGATTTGACATCAGGATAACACAGTGACAGTTTGTCCATCTTAATGGACTTAATCAGTTTTCCTCTGGGAAATGTTTAATATTATTCCTTACGGTAGAATGAGTTGACAGATCACAGAATTGAGTGATGCTTTCTATAATATTATGTTCTCTGCTTCTCAGGAAATACAGAGGGAAAAGTGTTCAGCGTATTTATCCTCTCAGAATCCCTACTGGGCTCAAAAGACTTCCACAGCTGAAGGGATAGGAAAACAACCATTCAAATTTTAAGTTCAGATGCCTCACTAGGAATAAGTAACAATCTTTCATTCATTATTTAGCAAATTGCTAATCTTTAGCAACATTTTTCTTTAATATTTAAAAATAGCTTAATATAATATCCTATTTGGGTAGCTTACAGAACTGAAATATCACAATTTTTTCTTTTTACTTTATTCTACTTAAACTAAAACAGCGATAAAAATAAGCAGGATCATATTCCTGGGTTTAACAGCGAGGGCCCAAACAAACCCCTTGAAAATGTTTTTATAAAGCTGAATTGCTTATACAGGTGAAAATTAAGTGGAAAATATCTAGCATTAAACATTTTTATACCTATATTTTTCATAATTTTAGTGCCAGTTGGAAGCCCAATACCCTGTATTTCTTTCCCATGTGGAATCTTCTCAGCAGCTCATAAGACAAGAGGCTCAGGTCTTGCCCAAGACCTCAGACAAAGGTTGTATTTACTGCAAGTTGTTTTTTTCCCTCCTAGTTTAACTAAATTAACCCTTGTAAAATAGAGCCTGAAACATGTTTTGATTTTTCTTCCTGAAAAATAGATGCATGTGAAGTATTCTTTAATCATATATCAACCAGCTTGTTATTAATGAACAATTTAATAAAGGCATCTTTCTTTGAATTTTTTGTTAAGGGCGTCTAAGGTAGTTTATTGGTAAGTATATATACTGTAGAGAACAACAATTTTTTTTGTGACTTACTGTGTGTTGAAACAGTTGAGCAGTAACCTTAAGAAAAAGGTCAGTTGAAAAATTCATGGTTTTCCAGAGTTACAATCAGGAAGACAAGAAGCTGTTAATGATAAAAGAATAATAAATGTTTGATCTAAGGAATGGAATTGTAGTTTGTGGCCTTGCAGAAGGCAGCTTCCATTAAATGCATGCTGAAGGAGCTAACAAAGGGCATTGATATGCTAATGCCAGTGAGTTCAGGTGTTTTGGAGGACAGATGCATTTAGTTCTCTTTTGTAATAACAGAGGAAGCACATCTATCTAGGAAAGGTGAGGTGCAGTCCAAATTTGTTCATATTGTCAATGATACTGGATTAATTTATGGCAAATGCAAATGACAGATAACGAAGAATGTTGGTGATAAGGGGGCAGCTTAGGCAGTATGGACTGTAGGTAAGTCAAAGACCTCCAGCTGTGATCCCTATTATTCCTCTCTTGAAGGATGCAGCTTTTCTTCATACTCCTCAGTAGACTGGGTGCTTAAACACTTCAGCACTCTTCCCCCAGCCCCTCCATGTGCTATGCTTTTGTCACTGGTGTGCAAATTATGCTATTTTGGTGTAACTGAAATATTTAAAGGGCTTACAAAATATTTAGTTGGAAAGATCTAGGACAGAGACCATCATCAAATACTAACAGTGATAAAAGATGTCTTCAGCTAGAAAACAGATGTTTCAGCATAGCTATTTCACAGAAAAGTTTGAAAGGATTTATTTTAATTCCTCATTGAAACAAAAACCAGATTTTGAAACCTTGAATGCAATCACAGGATGGCTTTTTCCATGGCCAGCTTTGCATTCAGCTTGACACTGGGTGTTTCTGCTGCACCCAGCTTAGGTTTCCTCGTCTATCACATCCTTTGCTTGGCAGCCATGGGCAGTCCTTGGAAGCAATGCTCCTCAGCGCAGGGAGGAGAAGGAAGACAGCTTTTCTTATGCTTCTAGTAGAAATCAAGGAGCAACTCTCTTTACAGCTTCAACTGAGAGGGTTTCAGACTATGAAAGGGGGACGGTAAGGATGCATGGATCTCGGTGATGCTGCTTTTGTACAAGATGATTTCTGTCATAAAAGCAGGGCTGTAAGAAAGCACCGATGAATTACAGGGATCTGTTCTGAAATTTTTGCTGAGCTCAGATATACATCCTGTGCTCAGTCAGAAAGGTGTTTTGACTTCAAAAGGGAAGTGTAGGACAGGTATCTGCTGAAGAAAGAGTAAGACAAGTCGTGGAAAACAGGGAAACCGGTATGGGAGTAAATTGAAAGCAGCAGTGCAAATTAGCTACTATTAGCAGTTTAATATCTGTAAAACTGTTGCTTCGCTTCCTAAATGAGATCCTGCCCTGATCCCCGGCATGTTCTATGGAGATGCTGACATGTTGTCAGTAAAACCAAACATAAAGCCTGTGTGGCTAAAATGCCTTGGGCAGACATTTGATTCGACTTGATTTAGACCTGCTCCTGAGATTAGCCCTGCTGGGCATTAGACCTGGTCACATGGGCCCACTTTCTAGGTCAGTACTAGTTAAAAACAGCCTGGTCTTTGATTATTTTCTCCTTCCCTATTTCTTTTTCTCCCATTTATAATCTCATCATTAATCCACCTACTCTATTCTCCTTCTTTCCTTTTTTTTATTTTTTCAATTTCCCACTCTCTTCTCCTCCTTTCTCCATATGCTTTCTTTCCTGTTCCTTTTTTCTCCTACATTCTTCCTTCAAGCCATGACAGCTTCTGGTTACAATGGAGAAATGACATATTGTGAAGGTGCTGTATTTTCCAACCTCTTCCCATACTCACACTGTGTTGGGAGCAAAATGTTCCTGGTGTGCTGCCAGCTGAACCTCTTTCAATGCTATAAAGCTGGCTCCCTCCCATGCATGTACTCCAGGGATGCTCTCTCACAGCATAGGCCGTTTGTCGGCCATTTCCTATGTGGCTGGCCTTCTCTTCCGGCACAGGAGTGAGCAATTATAAATCAAACTGTGTAGAAAAAACTGTTCTTAAAGCCCAGAGATAGCAAATCTACTTATCATAACCTGCATCTTCCTGGAGAAAATGGCAAAACCTCTATTACAGTCAAAACATATGTGTTATTACTTATATTTAGCATGGCAGGTGGACTTATTTGAGACAGCAATGTAACTACTGTATTCACTTTTCTGGATGGCTTGGGATGAAGTGTCACTTTTTCTGCTTTT
This sequence comes from Forpus xanthops, assembly GCA_032466535.1. Taxonomy (NCBI): domain Eukaryota; kingdom Metazoa; phylum Chordata; class Aves; order Psittaciformes; family Psittacidae; genus Forpus; species Forpus xanthops. The sequence goes on from JASSUY010036283.1 coordinate 9,484, forward strand.
TCTTTCAACTTAAAGTTTATATGGGGATTTAACTATTGTCTGTTCATTTTAACCAGGGAAACCCAGACTGATTTCCTTATAATACATTGAGAAAAGTCTTAAGACTTTATTCTGCTGCAACTTTTGGCCTCTTTGTTTAGCAGTTGTTCACATATTTTATTTTTAGCTCGTAGGCTTGACATTTATTTACAAAGAACAACGGATACCATCTGTTATCCTGCTTATCTTGAATTACTTAAGCCTTTTAGTGTATTCCTTCAATTTGTAAATTTTACAATACAATTTTCTCTCAAGTGCATACTGAAATTCTGGAAATTCTACTGCTTTCAGCATTACTCTGCAAACAGAACCCATGCATACTTGTGGGGGGGGGAGGTATGGTAGAAACAAATAGAACACAATGAAAAGCAAGCACTTTATTCATGTGAATGCTAACTTGTAGTTTCAAATCACGAGGTATTGGCCCAGTTGCTGTCTTAAAATTAGAATCCTTATACTATATTGGGGCAGTAAGAGAAAATGTTTCACGGTGTTTATCAGCAAAGGGGAAAGCACAGATCCCTGGTATTATAAAATGCTTCTGTTCCTACAGTACTTTAGTTAGTACATCTTCCTCCTTTTGCTGAAATTGCAAGCTTGAAGATCTAATCCTTACATAGCAGGCAAGCACTGCTTTACCTCTACTGTACTGTCAGTGTTGAGACTCTCCCAGTATGTTCTCTCTTAGCTATAAGCTCAGAGCTGTTCAGGATGCAGGAGAATTGAGTCCAACACCTTTACTGGAATTACTGTCACAAAAACTGTCTTTGGTGTTTGGATATTTTGGGAAAAGTTTAACAGTTTATCTTGGAGTAAAAGGACATACTCTCAGTGAACACCTTATCTCGGTTTTTCATTTTGTTTATTTCTTCAGGTGTGTTGCTTTTACATGTACAATAAGATGAAAGAAAATGCAAGCCTATAAGAAGCAGCTCTAATCTCCTCTTCCAGGCCCAGCTGTGAACAGCCCTGGTTTGTCTGGGCAGGACAACGTTTTCCCTCCAGTGAATCCATTCATGTGCTTGGGGTGTAGTGATACAGCAAGCATTTAGTGTTGCACACTATGTTTGGGGTAAGCCAGCAGGGCTGCTCTAACAAGACCATCCTTCCACTCCCACAAGACCCTAGAAGCTGGGCTGGCAGGGGTCCTTAGCAGTGCTGCCCATAGTGGACAGCCCAGTGCTTCCTGGTCAGCTGCAACAGAGCATCACTGTCAAAGTGAAGGGTCCTAGCTGAGCATAACTGCATTTACTAAGCAACAGAAAGACAAGATACCTAGTTCATGGAAATACAAAGCTTTATATATTCCTGTGCAGATCCAATTTCAACTCTCTGAGCAGGACCCGCAAAAGACCATTCTTGAAATCACGCTTTGTACTGCCTGTGGCCAGATCCAAATTATGACCATATGGTACTGTCTATTAATCCTTTCAATTATTCCTTCACAAGCTTCTGGCTGACTGGTTGGCCGATGCTTTCTCCTAGCCACACATTGGCTCTAGCACAGTTACTTACTAGTTAATACTTACTTGCTTACTTAATAGCTGTGTCACAAACTACCTAGTTTTAATTGTCCATTTTCTCTCAAGAAATTCAAACCAGAGAACATCAAGCAAGAGTATGTGAAGCAAGAGGGGTTTAATCTGATCACATTTCCAATACTCCTGTAATTAATTTGCTCTTAAACAGAGGCAACAGTCCACATGTGTGCTCAGACCTTAAATCTGGCTACTGAGAAGAAATGCAGGAAGGAACTGGAGCTGAGTCTTATTCTTACGTCCTTTAGGCAGACTGGGCATGCTCTGGCCTCCCTGTCTGTTTCAAATTTTTCAAATGGGACATATATTTATCTATTTTGTTCTGTTATTTGTTAGTTTCAGAGCATGCAATTCAGCCCTTACAACTTTTGACTGTTGCAAGTTAAGAGCAGTGGACTAGAGGAACTGCTCTTCAGTAAAAAGTGAGGTGCTTTTAGTACAGGAACTAGCTTCACTTCTGCAAGGAAACTATTTACATGTAGACAAACATTTCATTAGCTGTTATGGAAAGTGACACCCACTCTAAATAGTAGTAATTCTAGTTAAATTTAGACACATACCAAGATGGCATGTTAAATAACACGAGGAATAGATGCATTTAGAAAACCATCAAGTTATATTTAAACCAGCTTGTGCCTGTTCTTGCAACAGCAACAGTTCCAGCGCTTCTGGCTGAGAAGCAGAGAACTGCACAGGTTACTCCTCTAATGAAAGTGCACTAGATGAACTGCTGTCTCCCTGAGCCATCCCCAGGGGATTTTGATTGTGCCTTAGGGGGTGGATGTCCATGGGCATTTTGTCCGTGCCAGGCACAGTCTTTCCAGCATCCCTGATGGGTGTTGTGAATGTCAGCACCATCTTCCACCTAGAGGCATAGCTTGAAGTTCCAGATTATGAAACAAAACAAAAACCTGGAAAAATAGGAAGGAATCTCCCTTTTGTTCTGTAAGCAACTTGGGTCAAAGGCCCTGCAGAAATCTCAATTATTGTGATTGTTTAGTATTATTCTTGGCAGAACATGTGGGCAAAATCCTTTCTAACAGGAAGTTCTTTTATGGCTATCTTATGAGCAGTTCTAATTGCATTATTACATTTTCTCTATCTTCAAAGATCCGAGAAATATATTTGTTCATGTTGAATTCTGGATGTGTTTGTTATGCTGGTGGCAATTTACTTGCAAAGCATAATTATGGGAAATTCTTACAGCTTGTGGTAAAGTGCACAGAACTAGTCAGCACAGCAGGTTTTCCTTGGTTTCAAGTGGCCCATGGGTCATTCAGAGAAGTCAAGACCTCTCCTGGGGAAGGAGAGCTCTTTGCCAGTGATTTTTTGTTGTTGTTGTTGTTCATTTTTTGTTGGTTTGGTTTTTGTTGTTGCTGTTGCAAAGTTGTTTTCACTTGTTGCAGGAACATTTGGGAAGTGAGGAATCACTTCTAAGGATGCTTCTTCCATTCTTTCTTGGTCATTTTTTGGTTTTTAAACTGTTGTATACTACTTTTAACTGGCAGAGCAATGACTGTTAACTATTTTAATGAAAACAACCAAGCAGTAGCTCTACAAAATTAAATAGTTGTATAAGAGTTCATAGGAATTTACGCATGTTACAGTTTACAGCTTATGCATGTTTGATAGGGACATAATTGGTTCCACCATGGAGGCAAGAGGATCATTTTTATCAGCTGAGATACTGGCTCTGCATCCTTGACAGGCTTCTGTGGACATCTATTCTTTCTCTTCTCCCCCTGCATGAATTTAGGGTCTCTACCAAACAAAATGTCATTTCAGCTGTGTGAGTGTGAAAGTGTTTCAAAATGTTAAATAACAGTGTTGCTATGCTATTGAGTAGGCAAAGTGAAGACAATAAACAATATTAAGCCATAAGCCAATTTTAAGATGACTGTGGAAAAAAAACTAAGAGAAGCAACTATGAGACTTAGTACAGCAAATATTTACCTACTATATATGATAAATTTGCTTGTACTAGGCTGGGATTACACTGCCTAGTGCTTACAGTGGAAAGGGAGAAGAAATGTGCAGTTCGCAGAACATCACAGTTAGTAGCTTAGCTGTCGGTGAACGGAATGAGTCCTAGCTGAGTACAACTGCACTTACTAAACATTTGGAAGACAAGATACTTAATTCATGGAAAGACAAAGAGAAATGTCTGTGAAAGCACTGAGCTCTGCTGAGTTCACTGGTGCCAGTGTTGCAGTCAGTGTTCCTGCCAAGAGCTGGTTGTTGCAGGGTTCATGAGATCACCTGTGCTATTTACACTTAATTTTACACAAACTAGAGCATCTAGTGCATAGTAAATTCTCTCCCAAGGAACTATTTAACTTGAATTTTGGTAAGGTCAAGAGACTAAGTTTGTAGAAAGTAGGATGTATTAAAATAAGCAAAAGGAAAAATTTCACAAAGAATTGAGACTATCCTGATGAGAAATAGCTTTTTAAGAGTGAATAATTTTTAAGGCAAGTTTAATTGCAGTAATGTATCTGTGGAAATATTTTCTGATTTAAGTATTTAAACTTTTTTTTTTTTGTCAGTAATAATGAAAATACTACTAATAAGTAAGAGTAACTTAAAGTTCTTTTTTTACAGAATTAACATGGGCCTCCTGTTGGGAAGAACACAAGTTCAGCTGAAATTAAGTTTTGGAGTAAAATGTTTCTGTCCTTTAATAGCTCCCTATAAAATAGTTCTTTTAGCTGTCCTTTAATAGCTCCCTATAAAATTTATATAAAGTTTTAGCATAATTCTATTTCTTTATCCCTTTTTACAGTTAGTAACACAAAGATATAGCACTTAAAGACAAAAATTAATGAAATACAAGCTGTCAGAATACGCAACCATATCTTCTTTTTCACCTTAAAGTGCATTTGTGATGGGAAGGGCAGCTGTATATAGAGAATTGGTGCCATTCCTGATTCAGTGGCCCTGTCAAGAGAATGAAATAGGAAATTTCTATGAAAGTGTTCAGTTACCACCAGCATAAAAATGATACAAAACTATGAAAAGCCCAAAAACCTCCAGACCCCTCTGAATGAGGAATATTTTGTAATTCTACCAGATTGGATTTGGAGAGAGGTGAAAGCTTGAACCCAAGGTTCTGAAAAATGCCTCCAGGAGAGGAGCCAGAGCCCTAGGGGAAAGAGATGAGTGGTACAGTCTTTCTGCTCAGCTGTCAAGGCTGAGAAGTGACCACTTCTAGACACCTGGGGATGAATCCCAAAAAGTTTTGAACCATGCACAGTCAAATGCTTTGGACCCAGGCCTTCTATAAGCTGTAAAATATTTAGGGATAATCTTTCTCATTTTGATCAGAGAACAGTACACTGAATCTTGCTTTAATATCAGCACCCTATTAAGTAATGCAGTTGTCTGCTTAAACATCCTCATTGATGAATGTATGAGCTTACTCTGCTAGCACGCATTCACTGATATTTTTATGTATAAAAATTGTGCTAATATTTTCATATTTGTCATGTATAAGCCTTCCACTACAGATAACCTGTTTAATTTTTGCCAGCCACCTCAAGAAAAAAGGCATAAAATGAATGGCCACCAAAGTAATACTCCCCTCGGTTTCTTACCTGTACCCTATTTTCTCCAGTAAATTAATTTGCATTAGCATGTGTTTTGCATTTCAAAAAGCTAGTATTTCCAGTTCAATGCCTCTAAACTGTTATATTTGCACCAGTGGTAATTATTATTCCTAATGTATTCTGAGCATGTCTTCCAAAGTGTATGAATGAGATAAATTCTAGAAATAAAATAAGCATCTAAAACTCATTAAAGCTCAGGGGATTCAATGGGATATAGCCTTAGAAGGCAGGGGGACCCAAGACTGTTGATTGGTATTCAAGGATCACCTGCTGCAAGCTCAGGAGCGATACATCCCTACTAGAAGGAAGTGCAGCAGGAGGGCCAG
>JASSUY010036285.1:0-45341 GCA_032466535.1 Forpus xanthops
GGGCTGCGGTGGCTGCGGACCGGCCCGGCCGCTCTCCGCCAGTCCCGGGGCGCAGCGGAGGCGGAGGCAGTCCCGCCCCCGCTCCGCCCGTTAAAGGGCCCGGCTCCCCCCGCCCTCCTCCTCCGGCGTTGCCCAACGGCGCCCGGCGGAAGCGAGCAAGCGGCGTTGCCAAGGGTTACGGCAGCCCCGAGAGGGGCCCGGTGTGACGGTAACCGCAGGGTCACTCTCGCACCCCATGCACCGGGCCCCCCCCCAACCCCCGAAGCCCCTCGCCGGGCCGCAAACCGGCGAGTCCGTGCCGCCAGGGCCGGGCGCACGGGGCACGTTCAGCACGGGGCAGCCGCTGCCGCCCGGCTCTTACGGGAGCGGGTCCGGTCGGTCGCTGCTGTTCGGGCCGCGCTACCGCCGGGACCGGGGCCGCACGGGGCGGCCAGCAGGGGGCAGCCTCCCCCCTCCCGGTGCCGTCCCGCCCCTCGCAGCCGCCGTACCGGGGCGGGGCGGGGAACACGGGGCCCGCCCCTCACCGCCAACCAATCAGCTGCAGGGAGAGCCCTGAGGGGCGGGGCCTGAAAGCGAGCTCTCCCATTGGCTGAGCAGTGCGTCACTCAGGGCCTGCCCCACTCCTCCCCTCTCCTTACAGCCGGTGGAGGGTCCGGGTCGCTCCTTCCACAGCCCCGCGGGTCAGGCTGAGAGAGCCTCTACCCCAGGAGCTCCGCCGGGCCGTGGCCCGCTCTGCAGTCCCCGGGCTCCTTCCGCATCTCCCGCCGCGCTGCTGGGCCGCGCCGAGGGGGTGCGGTGGGGTGGGAGGGGGCAGGAGGCGGCGGGGCGCATGCGCCGAGCAGCCGCTGTCAGTGCGGGGCTTTGTCGCCCCCTGTTGTCGCCGCCGGTCCGCGGCGGCCCCTGTGGCTGCAGCCGCCGCCGGTGCCACACTGCATGGCCACCGTAGAGCCAGCGGCCGCCTGTCCCCTCACGGCAGCCTGGTTTTCCCTGTATGATCGCTGTTGTGTCTCTACAGTGCTGCGGGAGCTCGCGGCCACCTCGTGAGCTCGGTGCAGCTGCTGCAGGCGGAGGACCGGGGCATGCAGCCGGTTGCCCCAGTAAGTACGTGAGACACAGCCGTGCACCGGCGCTCCGTTCCGCCAGCTCCGCTGGGGAACCCGCCTACCGGCAGCTGATAAGACTCACCTAACGCCTCTCAGCCCGCCGCCTCTTCTGATTGGCAGGTCCGGACCGCGCAGTGCCTTATGGGAGTTGCTGTTCACGCCTCCCCCCCTTCCTGCGGAGCCCTGCGCTCTGGAACTACATTTCCCGTCAGGCTTTGCGAGCTGCTCATCCGGGTTCTTCTGCCTCTTGGCCTCTCTCCCAATCGGCAAGCAGAGAGGGCGTTCCCGAGGCGTTGATTGGTCTGTTCGGAGCAACGAGCCCCGTTTGAAATCGGTTAACGGCGGCGGGTGGAGGTGTCGTGGTGAGGTAAGGGGGTACCGGGCTGTTTCTTTTGCGCTTTCCGTCCTGGCGCAGTTTCGCTCCCCTTTCCCTGGCCACTTCGCCGCTACCGGACAGTGGCCGCAACCCTACCCGAGATCCGGTGTTCCGTGGTCGGCTATAGGTAACGTGGGTCCGTAGGGCGCGGTTGGGAAACGGAGGCTCAAGGCAGGTCGGGGTGCTAGGCCTTTGTCCGGAGGCGGTGGGTGCCTGGCGGGGCGCGCCGGAGCTCGGCGGGGCCGGTGGTGAGCTGAGCACGGAGCTTGCCGTGCTGAAGTGATCCGCGCTGTGGTGGGGCTGGCGCGGCCCGGGCTGCCCGATCGGCTCTGCCATCAATTGCTCTTTCGCAGCCGTTGCTCAAAGCCTAAAGGAGTTTGTGTTTGCAGTTTGGAAGGAAGGATAAACCGGCGTGGCCTCTGCTCAAAGTAAATCCTGCTTCTTGGCAAAGAGGAAAGCAACCCGGGCAAAACCCGGCTTAAGTAACAGGAAAGGTATTAAGGAAGTTATTTTTATCCAGTGCGGTTTTTAAACTAGAGGAGCCTCAACTCAACAATAAGTTGGGGTTATATTGGCTAAAAATAATGTACTTTTCCTTGAACAGCTATTCTTAGGCTGTCCATCTTCCTGTCTTCTGAGGCTTGTGGGATCTCATTTATGGAGTGCAAGGTATCAGGGTGGGTTATTTGGGGCTCTTGGAAAAGACGTGGGGCTGGGCCCAGAGCACAGCAAAGGCTGCTCCAAGGAAAGCTCAGCTCCAGCACCTCACCCCTCATACCATGGGCAAGCTCTCTGTGTGCTCACCTCTTGTCTGTGTAGAGGTAACAGCTTTGTTTTCCAGTTTGAGTATCGTGGTGGAGCAGCAGTGTTGCCTCTATCCTGTACCCAGAGTGATGAGTTCAGGGTTGTGCTGTGGAAGAGCAGGTGAAAGCATTGAGTGAGTGGAAGGAGAATCAGGGAATCACTTAAGCTGGTGTTGTGCTGGAGGAGTTCAAGTGGGAGCTTCTCACCAGGTTGTGGTGGCAGTGCTGTACCTATGGAGAGGCTGTTTCCAGTCCTTTGTAATGGTCCAGTTCACATATTAACCACTGAAAAGCATCTGAGACCTCTGGGTTATTGTACCTATGAAGGGGAGGGGAAAGCTTTGGGCTGCAGGACATTAAAGAGCCTTCCAGGCTGAATTAGGCTAGTTGTCTGGTTAGTGCAGCTGGTGTTGAGCACCCAGCAGAAGGCACTGGAATTACTGCAGGCATGTTGCTGTGCAGCTTTCTTAGCCTCTGGGAAGCTTCTCTTGCTTTTTCCCAATTGTCCATCTTGGGTTTTGAGGCCTGTGGGTCGCCTGGCTTCAGTTTCATCTGCTGGTGTAACTCAAGATACCCTTTCTTGTGTGTTACAATGCACTTGGTGCGGAGTTTGACATGCTGCAACAAGGCTGGTGTGCACAGGTCTGGTTGGTGGTTCCGAGATAAAGCTTTGCTGGCAAGTTTGTTCCTGGAGTTCAGTTGACAAGCAGGTATTCTTTACTGTGGCGCCGGGACACATGGGGGATAGCTCCTTGTCCTGGATTCAGCAGCAGCAGTCATTTTTCTCCTTCGTAGTAGCTGGTGCTATGCTGTGTTTTTGACTTTTGGCCTGGTGTTAACAGTGCTGATAACACCAATGTTTATAGTTGCGGTTTAGAGTGTGCTGGTCTGACCAAGCACTTTGAATCTTGTGCTCTGCCAGGGAGGAGGGGAAGCCGGGAGGAAGCAGCAACAGGGCACCTGACCCAAACTGACCAAAGAGGTATTCCATACCACAGCACTTCATGCCCAGGATGTAAAACAGGGGGCAGGAATCCGGAAGAGTTCAGTTCATGGCTCTGTCGTTGAGTGGTGAGCAGTTGTGTCCTCTTCCCTTGTACTTCCCTGGTCATTGTTGTTATTGGTGGTAGCAGCAGTGTTTTGTGTTATACCTTAGTTACTGGACTGTTCTTATCTCAACCCATGGGAATTGCATTCTTTTGGTTCTTCTCCCCATTTCCCCACTCCCTGAAGTGAAGGGAAAGAAGGTGGGGGGAGTGAGTGGGCAGGCAGAGTGATTTACACCTTAAGTCACAACACTCCCTTAAGCATGTCTGTCCTGTTACTACACAGACCACCCTTATATAGTCACTGGGCAGACATTCATATTCATGAGGCTACACATGAATTACATCATTTCCCAGGAAGTTTCACGTATGTATACAAAAAAGTGAGGGTGCTCTTTGAGAGTCCTTTACAGTATTCATACCCACTGGCAGTCTTTGGAGCTCCAGCTTAATTGGCAATACAGACATCCTCTCCTTCTATTGAGCAGCTAGTTTCACTGTACCCACCCTGGACATCTGCTGGATGCTCCCCATCCCCAGACCCTGGTTTTCTGCATTTTTGTACTAAGGTCCTAAGGACCTCAAGCGAAGTCAATTAGCTTCAAGCTCTCAGTTATTTTCCATTACAAAGCCACCAGACTTTATGTTACTTAGAGCTGATTCACATTTGATGCCTCCTTGTCTCATTGGAGTCCTCTCCAGCCTTGGGTGGCAGAAATGTTTTGGGCAATAAATTGACAGCTACATTGAGAAAATGATGCTGAGTACATCCATGATGGAATTGTGTTGGCATTTCAAAGCTAATATGGATTACAGTGAGGTGTGAAGTTACTCTGAAATACCTGTTGCACTTGCTGCTGGATCAGTCTTATTCTGGGATGGGAATGCTTGTTCCAATTTAGCTTAATCCTTTTCAAAGCTAACTAATGTAAAGCAGGCCAAGGCACTCCTGGCACGTGTCAAAGTGTAGTTACTCAGAAGAAACCTGATGTGCAGAGGGAGCCCTTCATCAGTTCCTCTGTGGGGACATGGCTGTGCTGCTCTCTGCAGTCTCTGTGGTGCTGTGAGAGGAGCAGCCCTGGAAGAACATGAAGGTTTTACTCACTTTTACCAAAGGGATCTGGGCTGCTTTGGAATGGGGAGGACCAGATTCTCCTCTTCCTCCTTAGCACCAGTGAGGTATGAGCAGCTCTTGTGAACCAGGAGAAGGCTAATCCTTTGGGACTGGAGTGAGGGTTCTCTGTCTGGCTCTGTGCGATGCTCTGTGGGCACTTGTGTTGACATAGAAAGTGATGATGTGGGGAGAGCAGGGTGATGCTTGAAATCCGCACTGGAGCTAATGTGGAGTTACAGTGTGTAACCAGGGTGGTGAATGCACACAGTGCCTGCTTATTAGCAAATGCCCTTATTAATGAGAGGAAGTTTCTGCACCTCACTTCTGGTGGAAGGGTGCCTCCATGTGGAAAGGGAGTTTTGTCTCCTGTCTTTAAAGTCCAGAGGAGACCACGTGGATGATCGGGGGCTGGAGACAGGCTGAGAAAGCTGTGTTTCTTTAACCTGGAGAAGAGAAGCTGTGTGGAGATCTCATAGAAACCTTTCAGTATTTGAAGGAGGCTACAGGGATGCTGGAGAGGGGCTCTTCATCTGGGACTGTAGCAATAGGAGAAGAAGGAGTGGCTTTAACCTGCCAGGGGGGAGATTGAGATGAGCTCTTAGGCAGAAGCTCTTTCCTGTGAGGGTACTGAGACTCTGGCACAGGGTGCCCAGAGAAGCTGTGGCTGCCCTATCCCTGGCAGTGCTCAAGGCCAGGTTGGACACAGGGGCTTGGAGCACTCTGCTCTAGTGGAAGGTGTCCCTGCCTGTGGCAGGGGCTGGAAGTGGGTGAGCTTTAAGGTCCTTCCCAACCTAACCCATTCCTTGATTCTATGGAAATGCCTCCAGGGGTTGGGCAGCAGCTCCGTGGCGCCTGTTCCAATCTCGGGAGCATTGCAGTGGATGTATCACAGTGATAAATCACTGGAATGTTCCTAGCTGACAGGAGCTGTGTCCCAGGCTGAGCCCATGGCTGGAGGAGTGAGATGCCTCTCGGTGCACTGCGGCTCCTCCTGTTCCATGCAGCACTCAGGGATATGGAGGGATTTGAGGAGCGGATGCCATGAGCTCATCTGCCTGACACGGACCCCCTGGAGCTCAGTCATAATTTTCACCTCCCACTAGCTCTTTCCAGAAACTTGGAGTATGAAACCACGGCACTGATGCGCTGCCTTTCTTTCCATGGCTATTCACTTCTGCCTGGGATGGAGGGAGGGGAGAGATGGGTCCTGACACTGTGACAGAGCATGGACTTTCCACAGTGAAAAGCTGGAGGCAGCAGCAGTGGACACAAGTAGCAGTGAAATATGATTCCCGAGCTCCGGCTCTGGGCATTGGGAGGGTGAGGGAGGAATGCAGATGACGCATTTGATTTTTAAAAAGTGGAGAGTGCTGACAGAAACCTTATCTTGATGAAGGGCAGTAGGAAAGCATTCAGTCCCAGCCCTGTCTCCAGCTCTATTACAGTTGGGTTTGGCTCCAGTTCTTCTGTTTGCCTTCTTTGGGTCCTACCTTGACATCTTCACAGCCATGTAGCTAATGGGCAGCTGAAGGCTTCTCTGCACAGCCATCCTTAGGAGTGGGGCACCCCTAGTCCGCTGCTTTGATTTACTCTTGAACATCTTATTCATGGTGTGTACTGTGTGGGTTGAACAATGTGTGGTCTGCCTGGACAGATGGTTTGGGTCTGAGATGTTGCACATTGAGAATGTGCTGCTTAGAAGTTGCTTGGACTCATCAAAGCAGAGTTCAGGTGATTTCTTCAGGGAGTGTTTGATAAGGAATGCATACTCATGGGCTTTGCCCTGCAGCTGTGTGAGGCATCAGGAAAACACCTTCACAAAATAAAGGGTTTGTTACAATTTCAAGGTTTATAAATTGTCGCTGGCTTTGTTCCTGCTCCCTTGGGTTCGATGTCACCTGTTGACACAGGGACTCCTGCTGTCAGTGCTCCACTAAATAACTGCTCTTGACACAGAGCTTGGCTTGTTTATAGCCTGGCCAGCCCCGGGTAGTGCCCTGGAATGCAGAAGGGCCCTACACTGCCCTTCTTCCTGCTTCTTGCCTAGTAACAATGCTCTGCAGAACTCTTCCTGTTTCGAACATCTTGTCTGTAGCCCTTCAGAGGGAGAAAGGCTGCGCTGTGCAGTGCTTAGGATCAGCCTCAGTGCCAGGCTCTTGCTTCATAAACCTGTGCCCTGCTGAGGGTAAGAACTGTTTGTGTGGAGTGAATGGGCAAATTGGTCGCTCCCTGGGAAGCCTTTGTAATTCCCTTTAAGAAGCACCAAGAGCTACACCTTCAAAGGCTGGGATTTACAAGATGGGGACAAAACCTCTCCTGTGTTTCTCTCTAGAAGCCTTGCAGGGGAAGAGAGGTGGGAAACAACTGAGCTGGCACTGACTCGGGTTTGGTTTAGCAGGTGACCAGTGCTTGCTGTCCAAAGGAGCACGAGTGGGACTCACGGAGACAGCTGTGGCTGAAGATGTCCCACCCGGCCTCTCGCTATTCCTTTGATGTCCCAAACAACTTCATCAACTTTGCAACTCTGAGCGAGGATGATGATATACCCAATGTAGACTCTTGGTTTGGTAAGTTGCTTCCAGCTCCTGGCTTTGCTTTCTCTTTGGTAGAGAGCTTGGTGTGATCCTTGTTTTGGGCCTCCTATGCTAGTTGATTAGTCATGCTGTTCCCTGCATCGTGCCTCATGCCTGAGGATGTTTTTGTGTTTAAACATTGCTTGCCATCTCTACCTTGTCAGATGACTGTTAACATCCTAATGATATTGTGAAGTATTGTTAAAAACATGCAGTGAAAGTCTCTCTTTCCTTACAGACCAAAAAGCCGGCCTAGAGAACGTCTCTTTTGCAGGAAACCTGGCAAATGGCTCCCAGAGCATCCCTGCTTTTTCAAAGCCTGGTATTGTTCTGTCTGTCACATCATCAGAAATAACAAAGGGTAAGCTGGCATGGCGTGCAGGGATCGGAGAGATTTTACCTGCTCAGCCTGGCTTTTGTGGGACCATCTTTGTACATTGCTGTCTAGCAAGATCTCACATGGTTTCACTTAAACGTTGTGTGCCTGTGTACATATGTGTATATAGGAGCTGGTGTTTGTCACTGTCCTCAGGTGAAAGCCACGGTGAAGGGGATGGGGAAGCGGAATGTGTGCAGGCCTATGAGGCTCCTCAGAATGTTTTTGGATCCCTGGCAAGCTGGAGAGCTGCTGCTCCTGCAGAGGCCCATCAAAGGTGAATCACTTGTATTTGCATTGATAACTGTAACTAAGCAGGTCTGTGCTCCCAGGATCTGCAGTGCTTGCTGTTCTTGGGGCATCCTGTGGGCCTGAAGTTCTTCAGCAAGAGGTCTTATGTTGGTATATCTGATCCGCTTGCTGAGCTGGAGGGACAATCTCCAGGGTGGAAATGTAATGCAGTGTCTCACGTACTTGTCAAACAAGGCCCGGCAGCAGCAGGAGCTCCTGGAATGTGAGGACATCTGAAACTGAAGTGGCTTATAAAGTTTCTTTGTTTATATCTGCTGGACTCGGGCAGAACTTGTTGCTGATATAAATGTGAGCGGTTCTCTATTATCATCTATCCTAAAGAACATTAAGCTTATGGATTGGTGACCTGAAGTAATTAATGCTACTTCTGAATTGTTGTGTTAAAAACCCAGTTTGCGTAGGAGACAATCTGGAGTCAGGTGATGCACTGATGTGAAAAGTGTTAGATGGGTCCTGTGTCTTCTCAGAGCTGTTGGAAAGCTAACCTCTGTTTTCTGTTCTACTCTAGAGCTGGCACAAGACAGGCCATGAGGCAGAGAAAAGCATGGCAGCACACACAGCCAGCTAGAGTCAAAGCAGAGGGAAATACCTTGGCTAATAAGGAAGACGATCCACCTCCAAAGAAAAGGAGAATGTACGTCATCAAAGTTTGGGGCTGGGAAGGGGGATACAAGTGTTCCACTGGAAAGGATTTACACATGGTGAGAGGGTTCTTGTAGGAAGGTTATGAGGAGGTGACTGAAACCTGATTCCTGATGCTGGTTTCATAAACAAGAAGAAATGGCTGTAAGACCTAAAGGAAACACTATTTAGAGGTGGAGATGTGCACGAAAGAAGCTTGGGCTTTTGAACCTTCTTGCTGCATTGTCAGTGTGTGTCAGCCAGCTTGAAATTGGGCTTAACTTGTCCATCAGGAAGTCATTGGGCTACAGTCCCTGCTGGGAGAAAGTCACAGCCAAAATAGTTCTCAAATGTAACCACTAAGATCACCATATGGTGATAAACTTGAGGTCATAGAATTGAGCTGTGATCTTTTAACCATTGCTGGACCTAAATGAGCTATAATACACCTGCCTCCTCCAGAAAAGCCACAGTTCCCATACCTCAGTAATTCATCTGGCCTTTTACAGCCCTAGGGCACCAGGGAAAAACAGCTGCTCTCTCCCTGGGCCTGTGATGAGGTAAGGCTGGTCTGGCACAGCTTGGAACTCACCAGTGTCAGGGTGTTGTTCATAGGGTGAGCACTGCAAGTAACCTTTCATTTAGAGTGCAGTTAATTGGAGTGGTTTGTCACAGTCTAGAGTAGGCCACGGAGCTGCTGCGAGGGCTGGAGCAGCTCTGCTCTGGAGCCAGGCCGAGAGAGCGGGGCTAGTTCAGCCCATAGAAGGGAAGGCTTCTTAAGGGGAGACCTTAGAGCAGCTCCAGTGCCTAAAGGTGTTACAGAAACCTGGGGAGGGCCTTGGACAAGGGCCTGTAGGGACAGGACAGGGGAAATGGCTTTAACCTGCCAGAGGGGGAGATTGAGGTGAGCTCTTAGACTGAAGCACTTCCCTGTGAAAATGCCAAGGTGCTGGCAAGGGTGCCCAGAGAAGCTGTGGCTGCCCCATCCCTGGCAGTGTTGAAGGCCAGGTTGGACAGGTCTTGGAGCAAGCTGCTCTAGTGGAAGGTGTCCCTGCCTGTGACAGGGGTTTGGAAGTGGATGAGCTTTAAGGTCCCTTCCAACCCAAACCAGGCTGTGATTCTATAATGGTAACTGGTTACCTTAGTTCTGACAACAGAGAGAAGTGGACAGAAAGAACCACCAAGAAAGAGCCCCTGCAGAATCCTGGGCTCTCCCCAGGGAGAGGGAAAAGCAAACCGACCATGCCCACCATACCAACCATGTTAAAGTACGTATCTTCCTTGTGACTTATGCTAATCACAGTTGATTTAGGTGACAGCCCTGGCTAGAGTGTTTTCAGCTTCAACGTAGCATATGATGGTATCACATTTAGCAAACACCAGACCAAGGCAAACAGTGTTAGGATGAAATATGCTTCACCAGCTGAACATGTTAAAAACAAAAGCTTTCCTTTGCACTTCAGGAGAAAGCCATTCTTGCTGATGGTGCTCATACAGCATGTGGCTGTGCAGAACAGCAGTTAG
This sequence comes from Forpus xanthops, assembly GCA_032466535.1. Taxonomy (NCBI): domain Eukaryota; kingdom Metazoa; phylum Chordata; class Aves; order Psittaciformes; family Psittacidae; genus Forpus; species Forpus xanthops. The sequence goes on from JASSUY010036285.1 coordinate 9,849, forward strand.
CTGTGAGCATTTAAATCAAACAAAATCCAACCAGATCTTTTCTAAAGAATATACCTTTGTAATGATGTCCTTGCCATGAAGTCAGATAAGCATGTTCCTTGCACTAACGTCAATATGCCAATAACTGGTGAAGCAGGAAGACTCAGCCTTTACCATGCTTCTGCAGGAGGACTAATCATTCTGGCAAGCTGAAGAGTACAGAGGAACAGGAACTGGAAAAGATGCAGCAATTCCAGCAAGAGGTTATGGAGCTGAGGAGGAAGAATGAGGAGTCACTGAAAGCAGCAATTGCTGGAGCAGGTGAGCTCTACCTGAACTGCAGCTGTGCTGGGCTGGAGGGTGCTGCACAGAGCTGCATGAGCACCTTCAAAACCAAACACACCAGGTGTTACAGATCTTGTAACAAGTATTAGGGGGCTTTTAATGTAGAACAGCCCTTGAACTGGCAAGAAAAAGGCTTGCTTAGTTTTTTTTGGGGTTTTGAAAGGTTGCTGATGAGTTCTCTAAAACTGTGTGAGTTATAAATGAAATGCCTCACACACACATTTCAACCCCCCCACCCCAGTCCCTCCCTGTCCACCCCTCTAAAAGGCTGCCAGACCTTACATGTTCTTTTTCCTTTAGGACAACCTGTGAAGAGAGCTTTTGGTCAAGTAACAAAGGCCATTGACTTCCACTTCTGCACAGAGAACAGAATTAAACGAAACGTGGAAAACCAGCCCAGGAACGAGTACAAGGAGGTGGATTTTGCAGCAGAGCTGAGGAAGCATCCTCGCTCCCCGGTGAGATCTGGGCTCTTCCCAGCAGGCAGCTGACTCCTTTTTGACATCACCCTCTTTCTGCTTTTGCAACACATGTGCAAAGAGGGTGACCAGAGAGGAGGCAGGCATTGTGAAGACCTACTTGTTAACGCACTGTGTATTTGCATTGCCACTAAGACTCCAAAGGACCCTCTAATGTCAGATCTTTGTGCTTGAATCTTCCACTTCATACAGTTTCCCAATATGAGTATGATTTTCAAATACTTAAGTCCATGGCTAATGTTATCTATTACCTTCCTTTCAATAAGGGAAGGGATAGAAATTAATGTCAATTAATGGGGAAAGGAAATGTCATCCCAGTGTCCTGTGTGAAATTGTTATAATGACCAGAGTGTTCTGTTTCCAGATGCGGGTACTGAGGGGACACACTGTTGCCAAACCGTTCAATCTGTCCCAGGGAAACAAAAGAAAACTTGAAGAGGGCACATCCCAATATGTGTCCCTTGCTGAGCAGGTAGAAGCATTCCAAAAAAGCACACCACCTCGTTACCATTTGAGGAGCAGGAAATCCGATGAAGGTGAGCAGTCCTGATGATGTCCAGCCAGGAGACTGGTCGCAGGGCTGGTGGTAGAGCAACAAGGATGCTTTCACTGCTCTATGGAGCAGTTTGTGGCTGCTGCAGGCCTTGCCATTAACTGCTGGTCTCTGTGACTTGAATTTATAGGCCCACCTCCAGGGAAGGCTGTGAAGGCTCGGACTATCAAACCTAAAACACCATTGCTTCTGACAAAGCAGCGCTTTAGACCTGCCACCTGCAAAGCTACAGCAGAGTTAGAAGCAGAGGAAATAGAGAAAATTCAACAGTAAGTAAAAGATGATTCTGGTCCACCAAGAGCTACTGTACCACACTGGAAACACCTTTTGGATGCCAAAATACCACTTCTCAGGAATACTCTTTTTGCATGAAAGAATGAGTAGCATAAAACCATTGAGGTTCTTTTAGCTTGTGCATAGCCCTATGGCTGTGATAGGGATGTGAGAAGTAGCCAACTCTTTTTGAAGAAAGTGCTCTTAGGAAAGCTGATTTTGGGTTGAGTACAGCTTATGACAAGTAAAGCAAACACACTGTAGCAGGACAGCTTGCACACACTTCAAAACGCCTTTAGACAAAGGTTTGGATCCCCAAGAACACAATCCTTAAGGTTTTCCTGACATCTTGATGTTTCAAAAGCCAAGGACTTGCTAACTAGGGCTGCACACTGGAACTGTGTGTGGCTGAATTCCTGCTGGACCTGCCTATAACTCTTTTATGCTGAAAGAAGCCTTTTGCTAGAAGCTGCATCTTGCCATGTACGGTGTCATGACTCTCACCTTTCCTGTGTAGGTACAGATTCAAAGCACAAGAACTCAATCACAGAATCCTTGAGCATGGGCCAATCCTGCCCAAGAAACACCCTGTGAAGGCAAACACACAGCCCATTGGCTTTGATTTGGAAATAGAGAAAAGGATTCAGGAGCGTCAGAGTAAGAAGCAGCAGGAGGAAAAGCACTTTGAATTCCATTCCAGGCCCTGTCCCACAAAAATCCTAGAGGATGTTACGGTAAGAAGTTTGGTAATACCTAGACCTGGGAATTGGGACTGAGGTGGTGATTTGCATCCATATGTCCTTAGCTATGTTGTGTTATGTGTTTAATAATCTACAGTAAATGCCGTCTGTCATTAGGGAAGAACTGCTGTTTGTATGTTCTGTGCTGCTTCAGGTGGTTTCCCTGTAGTGTTTGTTCTTGAGTAACTCCTTACTGGTTCTTCTAAACAGGGTGTTCCAGAGAAGAAAGCTCCTCCTATTACAGTTCCCAAGTCTCCAGCCTTCACCTTGAAAACTAGAATCCGAATGCCTAGCAAAGATGAAGAAAAGGTAACTTGGGACTAGGCTGTTGTCAGGCCTCATGGTGTCACTGCAGTGACTGCTGTACCCCTGCCTGCTGGGTGTTGGGGTCTGCTTCAGTCAGCCCCTCCCCTCCTGCTGGGCAGCTCCCCCAGCAGTCATCTTCCCCTCTGCCATTCCCTCTGAATGGTGTTCCTCTAACACCATCTAAAACTGAACTCTCACACAAAATAACTCAGTTTAAACAAAGGCATTGAGGGTTTCTGAGGGTGGCTGCTACGAATGAGGGAAGTGAACAGCTTCAATTTCTTCCCTATTGTGTTACTGTGAAGGGCAGATATTGCACATGACATTTCTTGTACCTACACCTCCTAGATCCCTGAAGATGGGGAGCAGGTTTCAAAATGCATTCAGTCCTTCTTTTCCTCTTGTGAGGAGGATGTTAGAGACAGAGTAATTTGGATAAGTACTAGAATTGATAGTGGATTGGAAAGAAGAAGAGCTTGTCTATGGTGCTTTCTAGAATACTAATTTTTGCAGTGTCCTGAGTGCTTGCTCAGTGCTGTTGTGATGCTGGTGTCCTGGTTTAAGGCCCTCATGCATTTTGCTCACTCATTCACTCCCCTCTCTTTCTTCCCCCAGTACCAGGGGGATGGGGAGGAGAATCGAAAGAATGCAACTCCCACAGGTTGAGATAAGAGCAGTTTAGCAACTTAGGTATAACACATAGCACTACTGCTACCACCAATAGTAATAATGACAAGGCAAGTACAAAGAAAGAATACAATCACTCACCACTGATACCCAGCCTGACCAAGCAGTGCACTCCAACCCTTCTGAGTCTCTGCTCTCTTTTTTTACATCCTGGGCATGATGTGCTGTGGTATGGAATACCTCTTTGGTCAGTTTGGGTTAGATGTCCTGCCTCTGCTTCCTCCCAGCTTCCCCTCCTCCCTAGCAGAACATGAGGCTCAGAAAGTCCTTGGTCAGACCAAAACATTACCAAGCAGTAACTGAAAACACTGCTGTTATCAGCACAGCTCCCAGGCCAAAAGTCAAAACCACAGCACTGCACCAGCTACCAAGGAGGAGAAAAATGACTGCTACTGCTGAGCCCCAGGACAACTGGTTAAAGGAACTTTGAATATCCGTGGCTTTGTTTGGCAGGACTCGCAATCTTCCTCAAACATAATCTGGTGCTGTGTCAGATACTAACACTAAAATCCCTTTAGGAAAAAGAGGATGTGCCCGTGATCAAAGCCAACCCCATGCCACATTATGGAGTTCCCTTCAAACCTAAAATGCCAGAGCAGAGGCACGTGGAAGTTTGCCCCTTCTCTTTCGATGCCCGTGACAAGGAGCGGCAAATGCAGAAAGAGAAAAAGATCGAAGAACTGCAAAAGGAAGAGGTAAGAACTGAAAGCTGCCCTGGATCCCATCCCTTAAGCAATACAGATCTGCAGGACTTGCCTCTTGCTGTTGTCAAACTCCCAAAGCTTCGTGCCTTTGAGGAAAGGGTAGGAAGTATTTCAAGTTGTTTCTTTCAGGTGCCCAAGTTCAAAGCTCTGCCTCTGCCGTACTTTGACCATGTGAAACTGCCAGAAAAGAAGGTCAAAAAGCCAACTCAGCCTGAACCCTTCAATCTGCAGGTGGATGAGCGGGGAGCTGCCAAGCTCCAGACCTGGAAACAGCAGGTAGGATGGAAGGGTATAATGGGGTGACCAGACTTAAAGCAGCTAGTGGAGTTGTAAGGGACTTTAAGTGTCCATCTTGAGGGGAATCAGGAGCTGAGCTTGAGTGTGAGACTTGTGCTATGGGTTAAGGATTGGTGGATTGTTTTGGGGTGGTTTTTCTCCCTTTATGGTATGGGATTTTCTGCAGGTGGATTCCTGTGATCATCTCTGTGCTTGGGGATTTCTTGGTATGCAATACAGTTACTCTTCTCATGTGAAGTCTGCAGTGAACTCCTGAAACTTTCCTGTTTTCAGGCTATTTTTTGGCAAAAGTAACTGGAAGGAACAAGTGGTACTCAGCTTTTTGGCTTTAATAAATTTTTATATGCAAATGATCTAAAGCAAGGCAGCTTTTCCAGGGTTGGGAGTGCTGATGGGCAGGGATCTTCTTGCTATAGCTGGCGCTTGATGGGATCTCTTCTCTTGCAGCTTAAAGAAGACTTGAAAAGGCAGAAAGAGGCAGCTTGTTTCAAAGCTCGTCCTAACACAGTGGTGTACCAGGAGCCTTTTGTGACCAAGAAGGAGAAGAAGTGGTTACCAGGTGCAGTATTTGCTACAGGGGCTTGGCTGGTAACTCATGCAGTTAAATGATGTTTAGACTGGCTGTTGCCTCGTCTTTATCAGCACAGCCAGTGCCTTGCACTTAATCAACTAATTCCCTAACAGCTTGTGTCCCCAGGGAACAGGGGAGTTTCCTCTCTGCTGCCCCTGTCCTGCAGTAACCTGGCAGCTGTATTTAGCAGCTATGCTGCAATTGGGGGGTGATTGATGTGTGCCTGCTTGGGAGAAGGGTAAATAGTGTGTGAGGAGCTCCCTGTGGGGACAGCTGGCATTTGTGCAGCAGCTGTCAGTCTTTTCCTCCCATCTCTAATGAGATGAAGGCATCTACAGTATGGGGTAGACTAAGCTTTGTTGGGGTATAAACCAGCCCAAGGCTTGTTTGTACTAACAATTTTGTGTGCTTGCTCCCTCCTACAAGAGCACCCATGATGGGTAGCATCTGCAGTAACACTGCTGGAGGTATCTACTAACTCAGGGTGAAGCTCTCCAGAAGGAGGCTTCTGTGACACTGCTTTGCTTTACCTGACTGCCTTTGCATCAATGTTATCTCTGCTGTTTCTAAACTTAGAGAACCTTTCTGGTTCTGTAGTTCCTGAAAGCTTTGAGCTGGCAACGGAAAAAAGGGCTAAAGAGCGACAAGAGTTTGAAAAGTACTTGGCAGACAAAGAAGCCATGAAGGAGATGCTTCAAGAGAAGGTGAGACAGGAGCAAGAGGAGCGGGAGAAGGAAGAAGTTGCTAAGCTAAGGCAAGAAATGGTGAGTGAGCTGTTTCTGAACAGGAGCTGTGGAGTAACCCATGGGGATGTGTGAATAGACTTAATGAGCTACTGTCAATGTGGAGCTGCCTTAAGACTCTTCTAAGGCTCCCTGTTACAAACTGACTCCTTGTTAACTTTACAACTGGTCTTAAATAGACCCAAAAGGCAGCTCTGCTGGGGTGACTGATCTTTGGAGCTGTAACTGTTGTCACTGGAGCAGATTACTCTCTGAAATCCACTGCCCCAAAACTGCTCTGTGTGTTCCTGGTCACTGCTAATCACCTGCAAAGCTCAGCTCCATCACACCTCAGCAGTGTCCTTCATTTCATCCTCTGTTTCTGGTTCCACAGGTTCACAAGGCAAACCCAATACGCAAATACCGCAACTTGAAAGTGAAGGCCAGTGAGCAGCCACTGACCACGCCGAAGTCTCCCAACTTCTCGGATAGATTCCAGTGCTGATTCATATCCATGTGGTGGTGGAGGGAGATCCCATCCTTCTCTGTTCTCTTGGTAGAGAGAGAACAGTTGTTCTTATGTGACTGCTCAGCTTCAACCTCCTTCCGTTATTGTTCTCTTGAGTAGTTTACCTCCACCAGAGGCACAGCAAGAGCCCCACACGACCTCACTTCATCTCCCCACCTCTTGCTCTCTAAAGACTAAACGAGATTTTGGTCATGTGTACATTGTGTACCTGAACTAAATAAGACTCCTAACCTCCTCACTCTAGCTGGTGGGCTAAATTCCTCTCCTACAGATGGGGTTTTGGTATTTTGCTTGTGTGCATCTAGAGGAGTTGCCTTTGTACATCTAGCTATGGGTTTCAAATGTCTCATGATCAGATGAGCACTAATATGGATCTTAACCACATGTTATAGTTCATTGTGTATGCAAATATTAAACTTTCTCCTGTTTTATAGCTGAAGTCATTCTATCTGGGGAATTGCCTCATTGGCAAATGACTGTCTGAGTGCTGCCCCCCTGGCTCCTGCCAGAGCCCTTCTTTTGGCTGAATAAACGTCATCTCCTCCCCAGTCTAGTGCAGCCAGAACTAAATATAGCCCGAGTGCTCTGATGTGCTGGAGGGCAGAACTTCCAGCATTGTGGAGAGATGATCAGACTTAGATTAAAACTTACTAAGGATCGTCCTTTGCCTTGTAAGATGGTTTTTAAGGCCTTTCCTTGGACTTGTCTTAGCAAGAAAGATAACTTCAAAAGACTGAGTGAGAGCAAGAAAGGGGTTAGGTGTACAACTACATCAGAATGATGATCTCAGGTGCTGCTGCTGCCCACTGATGTGCTTGGTTTTGCTGTTACTGTTTTGCTGACATGGTGATGGTGTGGTCTAGAAAGGGACTTGCAGGAAAAGGCTGCTGTGGCAGGTGTCTGAGTGCTGCTTCAGCACATGTCCTGCAGTCAGGGCAGGCTGGCAGATATGTAAACCCCATATTGCTGGGTGGGTTCTGCAAAAACATTCCTGTGTTCAGGACTCATCTCATCACCTCCCTGAGGGTGATTTGAGAGCAAGTGGTGCTGGAAGGGGAGATAACCCGGGAAAGCTGGAGCTGGGACCAGTTTTCCTCTGATGTGTTTATAGTTGAGTTGTTACCAAAGTGATTTGCTGAACTTGGACTAGACTGAAGCTAAAAGGCAGATGATGCTACCATGGACTTGCATGTTGAAGGAGGGCTGAGCAGACCAAGATCTTATTAGCTGGTGAATGGGGTTCTTATGCAAAGCTTTGCTGCACTCAAGCCCACAGCTTTGCTTCTCACCTCTCCACTGCGATACCTCGTTGGCTGCCAGCACGGCCTGGCACGACATGGACATGTCCTGGTGCTTTGGATCCATGCTGGCTGCTCCCTGGTGTCACCGCTGGCAACCACAGGGCCTCTTGATGCTGCAGAACTCCAGAAGCCCTTTTGCTCTCAGGATGCTTTCCTTTGCACTTCCCTCTCCCCACAATGGGCCTGGTCCCAGCCTGGGGCAGCTCTGCCAGGGAAGTCCTTGGTGCCACACAGTGCCACGCTCCCCTGGGCCCGGGCTGGCCGCTTGGCCGTGGTCCGAGCACGGCGGCCGGGGCTCAGGTGGGTGCTGCTCTCGATTTAGCCCGGTGTTGGGTTTCCTGGGGTTGGGTGTGTGAGAACCTCCCTGCAGGGCGAGCAGAAAGGTTAAAGAGTGCTGCTGGGTTGTGACAACCCTGTCGCTAGGGAGCCGCGTGCTTGATGCTGCGCCAGAGCGCCAGGGCCAGGCTGGTTTCCAGCTGCAGCCTCTGGCTTCAGCTCATGAATGGGGAGGGAAAAGAACCCAGCCCCATTCTGAGAAGCCCTGGGGCTGGCTGGGTTTGCCCCTGGGCTCTGCAGAGCTCTGCAGTGCTCTGCTGCCTGCTGGGGTGAGGGGTGTTGGACCAAGGTACCTGAAATCCCGGTGTGCTCTTGCCCTTCACTGCACATCTGTCTTTGAGGGATGGGTTTCAGCTTATTTCTGCTTACCCACCAGTGAATTTCATCTTGGAATAGCAGGGCACTCATCCTTCACGTGTCCCCTTTGAAGAGCCTTTCCTTGGCTCCCCAGCACTGCCATGGCTGCTCTCACTTTGCTTCCTGCCCTTGTCCCAAGGCTTCACACCCAGACACCAGTCCTGGGGTGTGTGTGTGTGTGTAAGGCTGCAGGTGCCCTGGGAAGGTTGGTGGCTTCCAGGCAGGTCCTGCTCTCCTTGGGGTGTTTTATCCCAGCTCCTGGTGCGTGGATGTGCTCCTTCCACCCAGGATTAGCTGTGAGTGTGGAGCCAAGGGCTGGTGGAGCAGTGGCAGCATTTGCCTTGAATGACATTGGTGGCCTCCAGGTGCCTGGCAGCTCTGGGAAAGGTGATTCCAAACTGTACGCTGGTGATGACAGTCAATGGGCAGAGGCCCCAAGGGTGGCGTTAGCCCATCATTCCCGTTGGCATTCCCTGTGGAGGCTGAGCAGGGGGAGCTCCTGCTCGCCACCGGTGCAGTGGCTGTGCTGGGAACAGGCACTGTGGGTGCCTCCATCCCTGAGTGCTGCAGGTGCTGGTGATGCTCCAAGCTCTGCATGTGCACTGCCGCATTGGTGCTGCTGGTTGGAGCCGTGTGCCTGCTGCTTCTCATCGCATTCCAGGTTCTGTCCCGGATCTTGGGAAGAAGGAGGCTCATTACCTCCAGTCTGAGCTGCGAGGGCTGGAGCGGGAGAGCCCAATGCCTGCAGCACTCTTGGGATGTGGTGGCCACACGAGTCCCATTGGGGAGCAGAGCTCTGGAGGAACCCGCAGTGATTCCAACCTCCCTGGGGGCTCTGGGAGCCGCTCTCGGTGCTTTAACACCATCCCTGAGCCCCGTCCTCCCCGTCCCCCCCGAGGGAGCACCATTGCAGAGAGGGGCTGAGCCCTTCCTCCTGCAGTCGGTCCTGCTGCCCTGCCAGTGACAGATGAGGCCCTGGGTTTTTAATAGTCAGCATCACTGGAGAGCTTCCCCCTGCAGCGCTGGGTCCAGTTACCAGGGGTTCCTCCTGCCCTCCCTGCCTGCTCCCACCCCTGCAGCAGGCAGCTGCCTGCATGCCCTTGTGAGCAAGGCTTTCCTCACCTGAAGGTTCCAAGGCTTAAAGGGGGCTCTGCTGAATGGGGAACGGGGGCAGCCCTTGGCACTCCACCAGCTTCAGCGCTCCCTGTGGCCACGGCCCTGTCCTTGCTCAGCTCCAGTTGTGGCCGCTGCAGCCCTGGTGTGGGGCAGCCCATGGTGCCCCCTCCCCAGGGCCTTTCTGTGCCCCATTTCAGCACCGCTGGGATGCAGCAGTGCCTTCAGCAGGGGCTGGTGATGTCCGATCCCTTCAGGAGCCGCAGCTCCTCTGTTTCTTCTCCTAATCCCCAAACTCTTCATTTTGCAGGATATCGCTGTCTTTCAGCTGCTTCCAGGGGATGCTACCGCTGGCTAGAGCCCAGTTCTCAACTGCTGTCAGTTCTGCCCCATGGATCTGTGACCATACCCTTGGATGCCCCATTGTGCTCCTGGAGCTGCCCTCCCACAGGCCTGCTGCCCCGGGGACAGAGCTGTCACTGACTGCTCCCAGCCCCAAACCCCAGGGGTGGGCAGTGGCCACCTTGTGTCACCCATGTGCTCCTTGGAAGCCTTTGGCTGCTTGGGCCGTGTCCATCTCCCCCAGTACCCCCCATGCGATGCCCTGGGGCGCTGCACGGAGGGTGCCGGTCCGTCCGGGGGTGCTGTGTGCGGCCGCCCCTGCAGCGGACCCGCGCATCCCGGCCCACGGGCAGTGCCGTGTCCTTTGAACGGGCTCCAGCACGACAGGTGCTGGGATGGGGCCGGCTCCCGCCGCTGTAACGGATCCCCCTCTGCCCGCGCTAATCCGGCTCCGTTACACCCGGCATAGAAGAGGCTGCTCCCTCCCGGCGCTGCCACAGTGCGGATGCTGCCGTCCTGACCGCCCTCTGCACCGGCACAGGTAAAGGGGCCGGGGGGGCCCTTCGGCTGCCCTCTGAGGGGTCCCAGGGGCACGGGAGCCCCCAGGCAGGGCGGAAAGCCTCCATCCCCTGCTGAGCTGTGGGTCTGCTCCCTTAGAGACAGCCCCTGCTCCAGTCAGAGCAGCGAGTGCCTCCGCTGTGACTGCGGCCGCTGGTGGCTTTGCTCTGAGCCCGTGCTGGTCCCTGGGTGGTCGCACAGGCAGCGCAGGGGTGGTTTGGGGCAGGGAGGGCAGCGGGGCCCCGGACAGAGCTTGGATTTGGGGATAGGCTGCTGGTTTGGAGACAACCGGTTGGGATCAACAGGACCCCTTGGTGGGGAGGGCACAGGCAGAAGCGGTCACCACCATTGGGGTGGGCAGTGCTGGGGATGCCCACCCCGCCTGCTGCCCACCCGGCAGCTGCTGTCTCCTACCCCACCATCGAGGACATGGCCCTAATCCGGCACCATGGCTGTGCCACGGCGGCTGTTTGTGCTCCGGTGGCTCCGTGGCAGTGACAGGTGCCGGTGTTGGGCCCCCGGTCAGTCACCGAGCGGCAGATACCGGGGCACAATGGGGCAGTGCAGGGACCTGAAGCCACATGGGACCACGGTCCTTGTGCCCCGGTCCTTGTGCCCCGGTCCTTGTGCCCCGGTCCTTGTGCCCCGGTCCTTGTGCCCCGGTCCTTGGCTCAGTGGCCTCTGCTCGCCCATGTTCTGTGGAAGCTGTGCCTCTCTGCAGGTCTACAGAGCCCTCAGCTCCTGTCTTCTGTCCCACAGGATCCTCGCTGAGCCAGCAGCACCCCAGGGCAGCCGCCTCCTGCCCGGAGCATCCCCATGGAGCAGGGCGGTGGGGCAGGCAGCATGCCTGGTGCTGGGGGGGCTGATGGCACAGCTCCCTCTGAAGCAAAGGGCAGTGCAGCCCCAGCAGCCCCCCAGGCTGCAGAGCCCCAAGGGGGAATGGAGACATCCGCCGAGGTGCAGGATGGAGGGAAGGACAAGCCCGGGCAGGAGAAGGCTCCGGTTGCTGCCGTGGCACAGGATGGAGGTATGGCAGAGCCTGGGCAGAAGGCAGCAGGAGAGGCTGAAGGAGTGAAGGCAGAGCCAGCCCCGACTGCTCCGGAGCCCCAGGATGGAAGGAAGGCAGAGGGAGCTTCAGCTGAGCAACACAATGGAAGGGAGGCAGCACCTACAGAGAAGGTGCTGACTGCTGCCCAGGCCCAGGATGGAGGGAAGAATGAGCCAGGGAAGGAGAAGGCCCCGGCTGGAGGAGGGCAGGCAGCATCCATGGAGGGGAAGGCTCCGGCTGCTGCTAAGGCTCAGAACGGAGGGAAGGAAGAGCCCAGGGAGGAGAAGTCTCCAGCTGAAGGAAAGCCCAAAGGGGAGCAGGCAGAGCGCAAGGAGGCAAAGGGCCTGGCTGGAGCAGAGGATGGAGAGAAGGATGAGCCCACGAAGGAGCAAGCCTCTGGTGGGTTAGAGCCTGCAGAGGGTGGGAAAGCAGAGCCCACGGAGGAGAAGGCTCCGTCTGCAGTGGAGGCTGAAGGAGGGAAGGCAAAACCCACCAAGGAGGCAGCCTTGGCTGCAGCACAGCCTCAGGATGGGGGCAAAGAGTCTGCAAAGGAGAAACCCACATCTGGCACCAAGGAGAAGGCTCCAGCTCCTGTGAAAGCCCAGGATGGAGGGAAGGCAGCAGCAACGACAGAGAAAACCCCAGCGGATAAAACGCCTGTGAAGACGAAGGCTCCAGCTGCCGCAAAGGCTCAGCAAGCAGAGAAACAAGCGGCAAAGGCAGAAGAGGCCTCAGCCGCAAAAGCGGCTCAAAAGGGTGACAAAGAGGAGCCTGCGAAGAAGAAAGCCACAGGTCCTGCGAAGGAAACCCCAGCGGCGGAGAAGCCTCAGGGCGGAAGCAAAGAGGAGCCTGCAAAGGAGAAAGCCCCGGCTCCTGCAGAAGTGCGGGATGGAGGGGAGGAAGCTCCCAAGGTGAGAAACCCCCCAGCTGCATCGGAGGATGGAGGTAAGGAAGAGCCTGCGAAGGAGGAAACCCCGGCGGCTGTGAAGGCTCCGAATGGAGGGGTGAAAGCCGCAGAGGTGGAATCCCCCCCCGCTGCGGCAGAGGCAGGGGATGGAGGAGAGGAGCCCGCGGAGACAGCGGCCACGGCTGCGGCCGCAGGTGAAGGGGAGCGAGCAGCGGAGATGGAGGAGCCGGGCAAGCAGCAGCCGAGGGGCGCTGAGCCCCCGCGCCCTGCTCTGCTGCAGAGCTTGAGCTGCCCCCCCGCCTGCCAAAGGTACCCGCTCCCCCCTGGGGTGGGTCCGGGCCCCCGCTGCCCTCGGGGCGCTGAGGGTTCGGCTCTGCTCATCTCCTGCTCCTGCTTCCAGGGACGGGCAGCCCTGGGCCGAGGGGCCGCCGATGGAGGTGATACTGGAGGAGCCCGCGATGCTGCAGCCGGCAGAGGGTCCGGCAGAGCCCGGCCCGGTGTCTGCAGCCCGGGGGGATCCGGAGCACCCCCCCGGCACCCCACAGGAGAGGACATTGCCGAGCGGCACGGGGCAGCCCCCGGGCCCGGCCGGGGCTGAGGAGCGGCCCGGCCCTGCGGAGCAGCCGTCCTCGACGGAGGCAGAGCCACCCCCGAGCCCCTTCCTCACCCCCGACTTCGGGAAGGAAGACCCTTTCGAGATCCTGGGTAAGGCTGTGGAGCGCCGGCCTTGTCCCCGCACCGCGAGACCCTCTGCGGGGCAGCAGCCGGGGGGTCCCCGCGCCCTGCCTGCTGCCTGCGCTGCCCTCCCATGCTGCCTGCTCATGCTCTTGGCTCGGCGCCTGCCCGGTGGCCTTGGAGCTCCTGTTTCACTGTAAACAGGGCTAAATGCGTCGTGTCCCCTCCCCGGGCTGCTCCGTCTCATCCTGGCACCGGCCCCGCGGCCGGGGCTGCCCGAAGGAAGAGGAGCCCCGGGAGTGACAACGGCGGCCTGGCCGATGGCAGGGGACAGCGTGTCCCGTGTCGTGCAGCACTGCCCTTGCGGGGCGGCAGGGCTGGGGCCGCACTCGCCTGGGGAAGCGGGTGCAGTGCTGGGGAGCGCTGGGCGAGCGTACTGTGCAGGGCTGGTGGCCCAGAGAGGGTGACGCGCAGCAGCGTGGCCTGGAGAGGGCGAGCGTGACATGCGGGATGGTGCGGAGCGGGTGTGCAGCGGGGTGGGTACCATGCGGTTGGGCGCTATGCAGTGGGGTGATGCTGGGGGCAGCGGTGAGGGTCCCATCAGGGGATGCTCCATCCCCTGGTGCAGGAGGCAGCCAGGAGACCCCGATTTACAGCGGGACACTTGGTACCTGGCCGCATCCTGCACCCACAGGCTTGGCTGGGCAGTGCCATTGGGGGCTTCCCCTGGCTCCTGGATGTGCCCCCAGCCCAGGGCACCCTGGGGTCCATCAGCGGGGTCCGGGCAGTTCCCCCGCTCACCCCAACCCTCCTCTCCGGGCAGATGATGTCCCTCCACCCCCGGCGCCCTTCGCTCACCGCATCGTCACCCTGCGGTCTGCCAGCATCAGCTCCCAGTTCAACCTCAGCTCCAAGGAGATCCTGGGGGGGTAAGGAGGGGCCTGGGAAGGTGGGGGGCACCTGGAGCTCCCCCAGCACTGCCCAAGCCGCTGTCCTGCCTTGGGCAGTGGCTCTGGGTCAGTGGGACCCACCTTGTCATGATGGGTTTGTGCTTTAGGCAGAGTGGGTGCAGATGGGTGCTGAGGACGGGGGTCTCCAGCAGCATGGGTGGCTGATGGGGATGGCATCACCCCCTCTCCCTCCCCAGGGGCAAGTTCGGTGAAGTCCACACGTGCACAGAGAAGCAGACAGGGCTCAAGCTGGCGGCCAAAGTGATCCGGAAGCAGGGTGCCAAGGACAAGGTTTGAGTGATGCCAGAGTGGGGGGCACCTCCGGGCCATGGTGCCACCTGCAAGTGGGATGGCCGAGGTGATGGGTGCCAGAGTCATGCACTGCACGCCTGCGATGCTGTGGCACAGCCTGTCCCCATGCTGGCGGCCAGGACTGACCAGCACATGGCTCTTCTGCAGGAGATGGTGCTGCTGGAGATCGATGTGATGAACCAACTGAACCACCGCAACCTCGTCCAGCTCTACGATGCCATCGAGACACCACGGGAGATCATCCTCTTCATGGAGTTGTGAGTGCCAGGGCAGTGCTGTGAGAGGCCTGACACCCGGGTGAGGGGCACTGCCATGGGGATGCTCCAGAGATGGAGATGTGTTGGATCCTGACCGAGCAGAAGGGGAATGCCTCTCACTTTGTCTGTCCCCTGTTGAGCACCCCCCTGGCTCACTCCATGTTCAGAGGCAACCTCAGGCTCTGCCTCACCAGGACAGCATCTCCCTCTCTCATGGCCGTGTTGAAGGTGGAGGTGACCCAGGCCTTTCCCATGCAGCCCTATGGATCCCCATGGAGGTGCTGGGCCGGTGTCCCCATGGAGCACAAGGGCCCCCGGGTGACCCCTCTCTCTGTGCCCATGCAGTGTGGAGGGCGGTGAGCTCTTCGAGCGCATCATCGACGATGACTACCAGCTCACCGAGGTGGACTGCATGGTGTTCGTGCGGCAGATCTGTGAGGGCATCCGCTTCATGCACCACATGCGCGTCCTCCACCTCGACCTCAAGGTGTGGGTCAGGGCTGACAGCAGGGACATGGGGGGCATTGAGTGGGTCAGCACAGGACCCCTGGGCTGCCAGGTCTGTGCGCTGGGGGCTTGTTCCCTCTCGGCAGCAGGGCAATGGTCTCTGTCCCCACAGCCTGAGAACATCCTCTGTGTTGCTGCCACTGGGCACATGGTGAAGATCATTGACTTTGGGCTGGCTCGAAGGTCAGCTCCATCCCTCCTTCTTGTCCCCCTCCCACCCTTTGTGCTGCTGGGACCCCCAGGACCTGCTCTGGGTTGTGGTTTGGCCATGGCTGCCAGCCCTGGCTCTCTCTGGCTTGCACAGGAGGGCTGGGGAGGGCAGCGGTGGTTTGGGGAGCAGCTTGTCCCCCTCATGCTGACTTCCCCCCCTGGATGCAGGTACAACCCTCAGGAGAAGCTGAAGGTGAACTTTGGCACCCCCGAATTCCTCTCCCCTGAGGTGGTCAACTATGAGCAGGTCTCCTATACCACGGACATGTGGAGCATGGGCGTCATCACCTACATGCTGTACGTCAGGGCTGTGTGGGGCTGCCAGTGCCATGCTGGGGAGCAGAGCTGTTCTGGCTGCTTCATGGGGTGCTGGTGGGTGCTGGGGTCTGTGCCCACGTCTGCAGGCAGGAGGATGGTGCCAGCAGCCATAGTGTGTGTGTGGCAGGGGCAGCGCGTGGCCAGAATGGCTCCTTCTGTGGGTCTGGAAGGGGCTGCAGCCTGGGGGCACTCACTCCTCACCCCCTGCCCCCCCCAGGCTCAGCGGCCTCTCCCCCTTCCTGGGTGACAATGACACTGAGACGCTCAACAACGTCCTGGCTGCCAACTGGTACTTCGATGAGGAGACCTTCGAGAGCGTCTCCAATGAGGCCAAGGACTTTGTTTCAAACCTCATCATCAAGGACAAGAGGTGTGATGCTGGTAGCGGCCATGGGGGTCCTGGGGTGGCATCCAGGCTGTGTCCCCAGCCCCTGGGTACCACGTGCTGTCATCTGCACCGCGATGAGCAGCACCTCCTGGTGTCCTGTACCAAAGGAGCCTCCCAAGGCCCTGCCCTTGCTGCTGGCTGTCCCCAGCAGAGCCCCTTGTTCCTCTAGCATCACCTGCCCCAAGCAGGATGTGCTGAACCCTCAGGGTCCTACCCAGCCCCTCTGCCTGGTCCATGGGGTTCTGGGGCTCCTGGGTGGCTGGAGATGGGGCTGCTCAGGGGTGATGCATCTCCTCTGGTCCCCAGCGCCCGGATGAGTGCCAGCCAATGCCTGGAGCATCCCTGGCTCAATAACCTGGCAGAAAAGGCCAAACGCTGCAACCGACGGCTCAAATCCCAAGTGCTGCTCAAGAAATATGTCATGCGGCGGCGCTGGAAGGTGCGAGGGGGGCAGCCCGGGGGGGGGCAGCATCCACCTGTGCTGGTGGGAGGCTTCTGGGACAGGATGGGTCTCTGTCACTGCATGGGGACCCTGCTCACTGCAGAGGGTTGGACCTTATCAGGTCCCTTCCAACCCAACTGTTCTATGGTTCTCTGATCTCCTAAGCTCGGAGGAAGGGCTCTGCAGCCCCAGCGTCCCTGTGTGGTTGCCCTCATGGTGGGATCCCTGTCAGTGTTGGTCCCTTCATGGTCATCTCCCCTGAGCCCATCCCAAGAGTGCCTTTTAGGGGCAGGAGCAGCGTCAGGACAGGGTTGGGGATGAGCCCCAGCATCAGCCCTGTGCTCCTATCCCACGCACCGCAGTGGTACCCGGGGGGCTGCCCCTTGTCCCCAGCCCTGGGTGCAGGGTCTGACTCAGCCTCCGGAGCTGCAGCCCCTGCTTCCCCTCTGCAGAAAAACTTCATTGGGGTCTGTGCTGCCAACCGCTTCAAGAAGATCACCAGCTCAGGGTCCCTGACGGCGCTGGGCATCTGAGCGAGGGCTGCGTGGCGAGCCGAGGCCACAGAGGAGCCACTTCAGAGGGTCTCGTGTCAGCCTTGAGACCCTGCTGGGGTCCTCACTTCCCACTGTGGGGCCAAGGGCTGGAGCGGCTCAGCCCTGTCCGTGCCCGTGTGAGATGATGCTCTGGATCCCGCGTCAGTGTGGCACGCGCTGCACCCCTGTTCCGTGCCCCACACCACCGCCTCCATGGGTGCTGCTCTGCTGTGTTCCTGGGACTGCGCCTGCCTTGGCACCCATCGGGGCTGGGGCACCACCAGGCTCCCCGCCTGCATCCGCTGCTGCACTGAGCCCACCCCAGGGACCCTCTGCTGGGAATGCCAAGAGCATCCCTGCCCATGCGCCCGGAGCCGATGTTCCCGGCTGGATTTCCTTGAAGTGCGAGGCTGCTCCTGAGTGGTGTTTCCCATCTCATCCCTGGCCTGGCTGCGCAATGCCCACCCCACGGCATCTCTGCTCCATTTGGGCTTCCTTCCTGTGGCTTTGGAGGAGAAATGCTGGCGTGGTGTGAGCCCCACTGCCTGCGCTGCTGTCCTGCTTTGGGGCTGTGTGGTACTCGTTGCTGGCTGGGTTTAAACCACGGCAGCGGCCCTGCGCCCTCGCTGCTCCCTTGGACCCAAGACTTGCCCACGCTGCTGTAAATGCCTTCGCAGTCCCTGGACCCTGAACCGTCCTTCCAGCACTGCGGTTCAGTGTGAGGACACAGAGGGCAGAGGTGGACCCTCACCCCTGTGCTTTGGCACCGGAGCTGGGGCTGAACCCCTTCCTCCTCCTCCTCCTCCTCCTCGTCCCTGACCGACCACGCGTGCGGGTGCGGCGCTGGCCCCGAGCTGCGGCTCGCACAGGAAGGGAGGAAGCAGCGAGCGCTCTTCCAGCGCGGTCCGCAGCTGGGAGGCAGCGAGGGAAGAAGGAGGCTTTGTGTTCCTGCTGCCCTCCGGCTCTGCCAGCGGGGGAGCAGCGCAACCTCTGCCTCCCCTGACGCGGCCGGAGAAGGATGAGCGAGGAAATGCGGAGCAGCTGCACCGCCCGACCACCAACACAGCGGAACTGCCGCACCGCCGAGCGCGGGGCTGCGGGAGCCGTGGGGCTGCGGGAGCCGTGGGGCTGCGGGAGCCGTAGGGCTGCGGGAGCCGTGGGGCTGCGGGAGCCGGCGCTGACCCCGCTCCTCCGCCTCACCCCGGACCCCTTCCCCTCCCGGCTGCTGCCGCAGGATGAGCATCCCCACGGCTGTGCAGCTTCCAGCCCTGCCCGTGCGGGCATGGGGAGCGGTCCGGGGGTCCCCCTGCCCTCCGCCTTTGGGCTGTGTGTTTGCTCCAGGGCTGCCTGTGCCCTCTGTGCCTGCTGGAAGAGCCCTGGGGGGAGACCGGGGGTGGCATCACAGCCCCAGCCCCACCGAGGGCTTTGGGCTCATCCCCATGGGGCAGCGGACGCTGCTCGTGCGGTCCTGCCTGGCTCTTGTCTTCTTGTAAATAAATGTACAGGTCTTCCCGCAGCCCCTCCACCTCCCTGGGATTTGGAGGGATCACTGTGTCCCCCCTCCTGTGCCTCTGCTCCTCAGCACTGCAATCTGAGGGCTGCAGATAATCGAGGATGGGATGGGATGGATGGGATGGGATGGATGGGATGGCTGCAGAGTAGAGGGGACAGAACGGGGCCACGGCTGTGCAGAAACGGTCCGAGCACCCCAGGGCACTGCGGAAAGGGGATGGGGTGGTCAAAGGTGTCCTCGCAGCTTCAGCATCGTCCCGTGTGGGGCGGGTGCCCTGCGCCCGTGGGGTGCAGCCAGCCCCGAAGCAGTTAAGGCCGCAGGGCCGGAGGCAGCCTCCAGCCGCGGGCGTCCCTCCCAGGCGCTTCCTGCCGGCGGCCTTTGAGCGGTTCCTGTCGGTGACCACCCCGCGGGCCTGGAAGCCAGCGCGGCCCCATCTGGTTTGAGTTACGCTCCGCGGGATGACGTCTCCTTCCTGGCTGGCCCCGGGGGCTGCAGGGCTCTGCCGTGGGGTGGCCCACGGGGTCCCGGCCAGGCTGTCCCCCGCAGCCGCTCCTGGCATCCCGAGCTGCTATAGGGGATCTGTTCCTGGGCACGGCACAGGGATGCAGAGGCACATCCCAGTGCCCCAAGCCCAGGGTAGGGACACCCACCTCAGTTTGGCTCCTTCAGCCTCTCCTGCCCCGAGTACCCCGTAGTACCTTCATCAGAGCCAAGAGAGTGGCGTGTGGGCTGGCACCTGTGGAAGCAGCCGTGGCCCTATCCCATACACCCAAATGAGTGGCAGAAAAGGGGTCAGGAGCCCCCCGATCTCTGGGGAAGGGACTCATTCTGCTGGGAACAGTGGGCACAGCAATAGGGCTGATCCTGGTCCAGCAAAGGCTGCAGTAGTCGCTGCCATCCCTTGTGTGGGGTGTCCTGGTCACCCCCACGTACCCCTGGCTCAGTTTGCTGTGAGCACCCACGGCATCTATCCTGGAGCCTTGAGCACTCGCACTCACCTTTCCCCCATCCCTGCAGCGCTCCCTATGGCACCCCCCTTGCCTACAGAAGCACCGGCAGGGAAGGGGAGCGGGCAGACCCCCAGCACCGGCACCACCGGGTTCAGGCTGTGGCCAAGGTACAGCCCAGTCCCCATCCACCGCACGGCCCATGCTGGGAACGGGCGAGCGGGCTCCGGGCCAGGCCACCCACTGCGAGCAAGGGAGGAACCGGGAGAGCCGGAGCCATGAGCCGGGGTGGGTGTCGAGGAGGGGAGCGCCGGGACCCCGCATCCCGGGGGGTGCAGCTTGCGGGGCAATGGGATGCTCCGTGCGGTGCCGCTCTGCTCCCAGGACGGGGCCCCCATCCCGGTGCTCCCAGGAGCCGTGGGGAGCCGGGGAGGGCGCGGGGCCTGGCCACGCTGCGTGGGAACCAGACGGCCCCCGGGCACAGCCGCGGCCTCGCTTCCTCCAGCGCCCCCGGGGAGCGCGCAGGAGGGGGCTGAGGTCAGCCGCGCTCGCCGCGCCGGAGCCGCCAGCATGATGTAGGCGCTCAAATATTGTTTTCCACTGGGGAAGGGAAAGACTAAAACGGGAGAAGAGAGAGCCCGGGGCGGAGCGGCCCCCCCGGCCCTGCCCGGGGCTGGGATGCAGCCATGGCCGAGCCGTCTGGGGGCTGATAACGGGGCTGACACGGCCGCAGGGCTCCATGTCCCTGAGTGACGCAAACGCTGTCCCTCGGTGCCAGCGCAGCCCCCGCAGAGACCCCCGGCATTGGCCGCACGGGGTCCCTTTGGGTTTGAGGAGCCCCAAACCCGCTCCTCACATCAGCATGGGGGTGTCCTCCCCAGCCCAGCATCCTCCTCCTCTGCCTGCCTGAGGCCGCTGTGCCGTGGGGTCCTCTCTCCCAGTGTGGGGTGGGCAGGATGGGGGCACGGACGCAGCACCCCACTTGGCAGCATCGCTCTGACCCTATGCCAGCACTGCAGGAGATGCTGTTCCAGTGGAAAGAGGTTGGTGGCTGAGTCCCCCCCTGCCCACCCGGTGCCCCCCAGCCCTCCCCGGTGCTCAGCCCGTGCCGGCAGCGGTGACTCAGTCTGTGCCTCCTCACCAGCAGCCGCCCGGTGTGATTCAGGTTGGAGGAATCCGCTTTCCCTGCCCGTTCCCACCGCAGCCCCTGGCACAGGCGGGCTCTAGGGGTGCCCTGACCTCGGGTGGGACCCCAGGCAGACACCGGCAGAGCCCTGAGCAGGGACAGAGTAGGGAGGGATTCCTGTCCCAACAGAGCCGAGCCCCACGCAGAGTGCCACAACCTCACCAGCATCTCTCTGGGGCCATGCCCTGGTGCTGGCTGTGCCATGTGTGGCACATGGAGAAGTCAGGTGCCCTGAGTGGTCCCAGGCACAGTGAGGCAGCAGCAGGGCTCCGTGGGGGCTCATTCCTGCTGCAGTACATCCTCATGGATGTGGTTCCCTCCTGCTGCCCCAGGACAGGGCTTCGCATGCTCCTGGCTCCACGCTGGAGCAGCACCTTGTCTGCAGCATCTCCCAGGGACACAGGACCTGGATGCTGCTGCCATGACCAAGGCCATGCCCTGTCCCCCTGCGTCCTCACCACATCCACCCAGTGATCGCCAATGGAGGGACCAGCAGAGATGAGGGCTGTTTCGGCGGCCTTGAGGACACGTGTGCCCCATCCAGCGCCAGGATGGGGCAGGGGGTCCCCAGCTCACCGCTGCCCACCCCGAGAGGGGCACTGAGACCACAGAAGCAGCCTTGGGGAATGCGCTTTATTCCGTGCAGAGGAACGGTCCCTCACTCGAAGAAGAACATGCCGGGGGTCCGGTAGAGGCAGGGGGGCAAACCCAGGGCGTACCCATTGCCCCCCTGCAGCGGGATAGCCCCCCCGGGCCCCCATGGCTCCTTCTGCTCACCCGCCCGTGGCCCTACGGCCCCGAAGGGCGACTGTCGGGGGGCAGCGGGGACCGGGGGCGCCGCGGCCAAGAGATGCTCCAGCGCAGTGCTGCAGGGCCGCTCCTTCACGCAGAAGCTCAGCGCCTGCACCCGGCATTGGTAGCTGCTGCCCAGCGCCTCGGGGCCCGAGCGGCCGAAGGAGCCGAAAACGGGCAGGGGGGGCTGCGCGTAGCCCTCCCCCTCCAAGAAGCAGGACGGGGGGGGCTTGCCCGTGCCCAGGAGGGGGTTGGGGAACGCGGGGGGCACCTGCCCAAAGGGTTGGCCTGGCCCCAGCCCCGGGGGGGCCGCTTCCTCACCCTCCAACTGCCCCGGGGGGGGGCTCGGGGGGGCCGTCGAGTCCTGCGCGGGGTCCCTGTGCTGGACGGGCAGCAGAGCGGGCAGCAGCGCAGCGGGCGGCGCCGGGCGCTCGTACTGACCTGGCCGGGGCAGCTGCAGCGCGGCCGGGAGCCCCCCGACGGCAGAGTCCTTGGGCAGGCGGCTCTCCGGGGGGGCGAGGAACGGCCCCTTGGGCTGCGGCGCGTCCGGCAGGTACAGGCAGGGCTGCCTGGCTTCGGGGGGCTGCCCGCGCACACAGGGCTCCGTGCACCCCGGCCCCCCCGCCCCCTCGGGCAGCGTGGTGGGGCTTGGCAGGCGCCCCGCGGCCACCGGTGAGGGGTAACCCCCCTCTGCCTTCCCCTCCTCGGGCAGCGGGGCGGACGGCGGCCCCCGTGCCCGCTGCTTGGGGGGCTTCCCGCGCCCCTCGTCCCCATCGGTGCTCGGGGCATCCCGGAGGCCCCTTTTCCGAGTGAAGCGCCGTCGACGCCGCAAGAAGCTGCCGTTCTCGAACATGTTGTAGCAGTCGGGGTCGAGCGTCCAGTAGTTGCCCTTGCCCGGCTTCTTGTCGTCGCGGGGCACCTTGACGAAGCACTCGTTGAGGGAGAGGTTGTGGCGGATGCTGTTCTGCCAGCCCTGCTTGTTCTCCCGGTAGAAGGTGAAGCGGCCCATGATGTAGCGGTAGATCCCGCTGAGGGTGATGCGCTTCTCGGGCACGCTCTGAATGGCCATGGTGATGAGGGCGATGTAGCTGTAGGGTGGTTTGGTGGCCTCGGCGCTGGGGAAGGGGCCACCGGACGGCTCGGGGGCCGCCGGGCTGCGCAGCACCGTGTCTCCGACGGGGAGGTCCGGCTGCATCCTCCCGGCAGCCGCGGTGCTCCCGCTCTGCCGCTCGGCCCCACCGAGGCCGTTAAAACCCGCGGGCGGCCCCTCCTCTCCCAGGGCGGAGCAGGGCTCCGGCGCTCAGCGGAGGACGGACGGACAGACGGATGCGCTGCCAAGGCCCGCGGCCCCGGGGCTGCCTCGACGCGGCCTCCCGGGGCAGAGAGGGCAGTATTGGTTTTGGCTGAGCCCCTGCTATGGTCCCCGGGTCACTCAGCATCTTTTGCCATGGGAAGTTCCTGAGACCTGGGTCTCATCCTGAACTGCCCACATTGCAGAGCTGGGACCGGGACAGGGCTGATGGGGATGGGACTGCTGCCCCCTGCCCACCCCACAGCCTGGGGCTGGGCCAGATCGTGTGCACTGTGCGGGGTCCTGCGCACTGTGCTGGAGCTCTGCTCTGTGCCAGGTCCCCACGCTGTGCCCAAGGAGCTGAAGCACAGCTCCACCTCCCAGGAGCTCACTCATTCCATTCAGTAGGGGAAACTGAGGCGCAGGCAGTGAGTGCCTCTGGGTCAGGCTCAGCAGAGCAGCTGATGGGCACCTCATTGCTGCCTGTGCCCCTACCAAGGGGCAGAACAAGTCCCCTCTGCACCCCTTAGACCAGCACCAGCCCCCCCCCCCAAACCCAGAGGTACTGAAACACAGCCTTTATTTCTTAGGTTTGCAAACGGTGAGTCCTGGCTCTGCCCCAGCTCAACAACCAACACAGCAGATCCCATCTGGCTGGCTCCCAGGGAATAAACACAGTGTGGTTGGGCGGGCTGCAGCCATCAACTGTTCCTGTTGGTGCCGGACTGCATCCAGCCCCGCAGTGCTGAGCCCTTCACAGAGCAGAGCAGGGCCGAGCGGTGGATGAGCATCCTGCTTGGAGGCTTTGCCAAGCCTGGGATCTCCCCTCCCTCTGCCCGGGCTCAGGGCTGGCAGAGCTGCCTGAGGACCTGGGTGATGTGGCTGGAGGTGCTGGGGGCACAGGGCTGGGGGCAGTCCCGCAGCAGCATTGGCCCCATGCGCTGAGCGTGATGGAGGAGCTCCCGGGCAAACACCGGCTCTACCTGCGGGGGCACAGAGGTGATGGAGGATGGATGCAGGTCTGGGTACCACAATGGTCCCGCTGCCCGGTTCAGGGATGCTGTGAGCGCCCGTGTGTACTCACGTGGGCCATGATGAGCTTCTGGAAGTGCTGCCCAGCGCTGGTGGGGAACTCCTCCCCAAAGCACAAGTGGATCTGGTACTGTGGCATGGGCTGCCCGTGGCTCAGGTACCCCCGCAGCTCTGCAAGACAGTGGCACCGTCAGGGGACACGGGGATCCCGCGGGATCAGGGTCTCCCGTGGAGGGCAAGCGGGCACTTACGCTGCAGGAACTGCTGCGTGTCCAGCAGCTTGTAGGTCTTCTCCCTCTCCAATTTGTTGGGCCCATCCCTATGGGGCGCAAGGGGCCCGTTCCAGTACACCCTGCTCTGGCACTGCCGCTTCATGAAGACGCCCTCGGGTGCGACCCACAGCAGCACCCCGCGCTCCAGGTGGGGCAGGAGCCGCTCCAGCACATCAGTCATTCCGGCTGCCCTCCCGCTGCCCCCGAGCGCCCGCGGTGGGGGAAACTCGATCTGCTCCATGCAGGAGGGGCCGTAGAGCCGCTCGCTGTCGGCCGGGATGCGGGAGGTGATGCCCGGGATGCGGGAGGTGATGCGGCAGCCCTCGGCCGTGCGCGTCGTCACCTCCTTCACCAGCAGGTCACAGTAGTAGAGGCGGACGTGGAGCCAGGAGTCTGGGGCGAGGGGAGGCTCAGCCTGCTGCAGTGCGGGCCGGGGTGACAGCCCCGGTGCTGCCCGGTCAGTGCGGCTCCTACCTGAGTGGTTGATGTCCTCTACGGGGAGGTAGGACAGCGGCGTGGGGAGGACGTGGCCGTGGGATGGGTTCCAGCCATAGAAGATTCCCCTCATGTGGCATCCTGGGCCAGGGCAGAGAGGAGGTGGCAAAAAGACAGCGGTGCCCAGGGGATCCCGAGGGCTCCAAGCCCTGGGCCAGAGGGCAGCAGGGTCCTTCATGCTCCTGCTGTTCACTATCGGGTCCCTAAAGCCCCTAATGGTCACCTGGGGCAGGGACGGAGCCCTAGCCTTGGTCTCCATCCCCATGGGCATTGCCTGCACGCAGGACAGGATGCAGAGCTATGGGGAGCTGGGTCCCTCCTGCGGGCAGTGGTGCTCCCTGTCCCCAGCCCTGTCCCACTGCCAGTGACCCTCCTCACCTTGCTCTGTCTGATGGGCAGAGAAAAGGGGAAATGGAGACACTTGGCACATCTCCACTGAACCCTTCTGGGCATCCTCATGTGGGCTCCCCACAGTGCTGTCCTGGGGAGAGCAGTGGTGTGGAGGGATGAGTGGGGGCCATGAGGGAACCTGGGGGTTCACCTTTTCCAGCCCACGGGCAGCTCTGGGGCCTGGCTCACCTGCTGCTCCTTGACTGGGGACTGTGTGTCACCGTCCTTCTCTGTGGAAAGCAAGGAAAACGGATGAGCTCCCGGCAGAAGAGCAGGAACAGCCCCTGGGAAGACACCTGCTTCCATGGGACACGCCGAGAGGAAAAGGAGTGGGGAGGAATCGCTGCATCCCAGACTGGTTTGTGTTGGGAGGGACCTCAAAGCTCCTCCAGCTCCAACCCCTGCCATGGGCATGGATACCTTCCATAGAGCAGCTCCAAGCCCCTGCGTCCAACGTGGCCTTGAGCACTGCAGGGATGGGGCAGCCACAGCTCCTCTGGGCACCCTTTGCCAGCGCTCAGCACCCTCCCAGGGAAGAGCTTCTGCCCAAGAGCTCATCTCAGCCTCCCCTCTGCAGGGTAAAGCCACTGCCCATGGCCTGTCCCTAGAGGCCCTTATAAAAGTCTCTCTCCAGATTTCCTGCAGCCCCTTAGGCGCTGGAAGACCATTGTAAGGTCTTCCTGGAACCTCCTCCTCTCCAGAAAGGGTGATGTCTGTGGGACACGGGGATGTACAGCAGAGTGCAGGCACCAGCCCCAAGCCCAGCCAAGAGGAGGGATGGCAGAGCCGTACCCGCAGCCCAGGTGCCATCGGACACGATCTGGTACACCTTGTAGGGCTCGGAGATATCCAATTGGCTCCGCTCGGGCACCTCCTGGAAGTCGGTGCTCTTGTTGAGGGCGCAGCGGAGTCGTGTCTTCCATGTGGAGGGGTCTGCCTTGTCCGTGCCCTCGTGGTACTTCCCCTTGTAGACGGCCCAAGCCTGGGGGAGCAGAGGATGCCCTGTGCTATGGGGGCTGCCAGCACCCCGGCCCCCCTTCTCGATAAGAGATCCACTGAGAATGGGGTGGGAGGGCACTGGGGCTGTGTGCCCTGGGGGGTTCCTGGGTGTTGGGGGGTCCCAGGGGAGTGCACGGAGTTGGGCAATGGGGAGTCCCAGGGTTGCACATGGAGTTGGGTGGGGGGTCCCAGGAGTGCTCACAGAGCCAAACGTGGGGGTCTCAGGGCAGCAGAAGGAGCCCCGGGGTTGCACCCGGAGGTGGATGGTGGATCCCGGGGATGCTCCCGGAGCGGGGAGGGGGTCTCGGCGATCCCGGGGTACCTTGAAGAGCGCCGCATCCTGCTGCTGCCGGTAGTCCTGCTTGGCCGCGTGCTTCCAGGGGATGCGGAAGAGCGTGCGGTGCCGGTTCTCCCAGCGCAGCCCCGGGTACCGACCGCTGTCGATCTGCGCTATCAGCCACTCCTTGAGCCGCATGGGCCCCCCCGGCGCCGCCATCGCTGCCCTGCGCCCTGGGAACGTGCTGGGGCTGAGAAAGCGAAAGCGCGGATCCGAGTTTCGCTTTCTCTTTCACGCTGCCGGCTCCGGCTGCGCTGCCAGCCCGGGGGGGGGACAGGAGCTGCCACGGGAGAGGGTCACTCATGGGGTAGGGAAGAGGGCAGTGCACGGGAGAGGTGGCGGCACCGGGAAGCACAAGGGACTCCCCCGCGCCCCTCCTGGGTGCATCCTCTCACACTTCAAGGGTTCACACACGCTCCCCGCAGGGGACAAGGGACCCGCTCCCCCGTGCTCCTGCTTCCGGGACCAGGACACCTCCCTGCCCCGGGGTCGTGTTCTGCCATGGGAGCAGCATCTCAGCCCGTGGGGGTGTGATGTGGGACCAGGCACAGGGCTTCCAGGCTGCTGTGAGCAGGGACATTGCTCCATCTCCCGAATCTCTGCACTGCACTGACACCCGCGGGTGCCTCGCGGGGCTCTGGGTGCTGAGCTGAGCAGGAACTGGGTGGGAAGAGCCGAGATGGCAGTGCCAAGGGCTGCGTGGGGCCGGGGATGGAGCCTGACTCATTCCGCGCTGGCCCCGGGTTCCAGGCTGAGCCGGTGCCCGTGGTCACGGTGCTTCTGGGCACCTTCCCATGCCCCGGGGAGCGGTTCCAGCACCCGCACTGCTCTGCGGGGAGGGGATTGTCAGCACCGGGACCGGACTGGGCCCCAGAGGGTTCTGAGCGGCTCTGTCCCTCCCGGCTGGCTCCCGAGCATCCTGTGCCACAGCTACCAGCAGCTCTGCTTCGCTCTCCTCCCAGCCGGGCCTGTCCTCGTCTCCTCCTTTTAGGAGGAAGAGGTATTTCACCCTGTGTGAGGTGTCCCTGCCTATGGCAGGGGGTTGGACGTGGATGACCTCAAGGTCCTTTCCAGCCCGAAGCATTCCATGATTCCCATCACTGCTGCAGAGCCACGTGTGGCTGCGCGGGGAAACCCGGCTCTGCCCTTCCTGCAGCCACCAGATCTTCTTTTGCAGCCCGTTGGGTTTCCTTTCCAGCTCTGAGTCAGAGAAAGTCGTTCTCGCAGGGAGGAGGATGAGTGGTGGCACACTCAGGGCTGTGGAGCTTTGAAATGAATAAGCAGCGTCACAGCACCCAGCCCCGGGTTTTCCCAAAGGACATGGGGATGCGGCCACTGGGCACCCACATGGGGCACACAGGGGAGTTCATTGTCTTTACTGAGCTTGCCAGTGGCCCCTTCACTGCTGGAGAATCCGCATCTCTCCTTGGGAAGCAGGGTGATGGTAGGGGGTCAGCACAGCGTCTCCCAGCAGGTTACATGCAAGGCCTGGGGACAATGATTGCCGGCCGCAGCCTGACAGGATAAGCCTCTTTCAGCAGGGGTTTCATCTCTGTGACACACGGGACCTGTGGGATCTGATTACCCCGGGGTACTCGGAGCTCCATTTGTGCATAGTGCAGGGAAGGCGCTTCACCCTTAAGCTTTCGATGCCACAATGAGCTTCAGAAGGAGTCAAACATTAACCCAGTGCTCACACTGCTCTCTCCTGGGCTTTTCCAGTTGTGCAAACCTGACCTGGCAAAATGAACACGTTTTGCTGTGCTGCAGAGCCGGGCTGGAGGTGCCATTGCTCTGCGTGGGCTCAGTGTGCGGCTGACAGGAGGGTGCAGCCGTGAATGAGGCACACATCCATCCCAGGTGCGTGGTCCTGGGGTGCTGCAGGAGGTAAAGGGTGCTGCCTGGTGAGGAGAGTGGGACCCCACGGTGGGGAGTGCGGGTAACTCCATGCAGTCTGTCCAGCACGGTGGGAATTGGGGTCCCCCCAAGGCAGCCCCGGCCCTGCAGGCAGAGGGAGGAACCATGGACCTGAGGCTTTGCTGCACAGTGGGTGGGAGTCACCATAACCACCACAGCCCCCGGCCCCACAGCATGGGGGGCCCTGCACTGCCCCAGCGCCATGGGCACCAAGGGACCCTCGGGATGCCTGGCTGGGTGCTCACCTTCAGCCACCGTGCCAGGCTGAAGCAAGGGTTATTGGTTAGTGATGGGCACCCATGCTGCTGCCTCCTGGGAGCGGGCAGTCCCTGCTTTCCAGTAAGTTCCTTGACTCTGGCACCCCATCCCACACAGCTGCTGTATGTCCTTGTCCCTGTCTCACCTCGGGGACACATTCACCTGGGGGAGAGGGGTGACAGGGACCCCAGGACCACACGGTGCTGATGACCCAGCTGAGCATCCCCAGCACCTTCCCCACCTGGGGCTGTGCCCCATGGAAAGGTTTAAATGGGGCAGATCCGGGGAGGAGCAGGCACCTGTGATGCTCAACTGGTGCCAGGCTCTCAGCATGCTCCTGGACCCGGGGAGTGAAGGGGCTGCAGTGAAACAGGCTCCATGTGAGTGCCCTCCTGGAGCAGATCCTGTCCCCATAGAGAACCCTGCTGCTGCACATGGGTTTCTGACCCCCCCATGTAATCTGCCTGCAAGGCCACGGGGTGGTCCCCAGCCCACTGCTGTCTGCTCCAGCAGCCTCCAGACCTTCCCCATGCTGGGACCTTCCTCCTCAGCATCCCTCGTCTGACCCAGCCATCGCAGGGGAGTACAACTGTGCCCCAGGCAGATCATGGAGAAAAGATATTTATTACTGGGGGGGACATAGAAAGTCTTTAAGCAAAATGGCTTAAGGCTCTGCTTTAGTGAGGTCTGGCCGGGTTAAATGCTTAGTTCCCACCTTTTGTACAGATTGTGCCCTGGGATGGGTGGGAATGGGGTGCAATGGGCTCCTAAATC
The DNA here is from genome assembly GCA_032466535.1 of Forpus xanthops. NCBI lineage: Eukaryota > Metazoa > Chordata > Aves > Psittaciformes > Psittacidae > Forpus > Forpus xanthops. The sequence goes on from JASSUY010036285.1 coordinate 38,791, forward strand.
TACGGTGCTCGCTCAGGGCTTGTGCTTGGCCGGGCTGGAGCTGGACCCTTGCTGTGGTGGCATTACCTGCTAATGCACCCACGTGTCCCTGCTCCACATCCACCTCTGCTCTGGGAGCTTGTGCTGCTGGTGGGGAAACCCACACCCTGTGCGCCCCGAGGGCCGCGCAGCGGGTACCCGAGTGCTAAAGCTGCTGCTGGCATCGCCGGGGTGCTGGCCCCGTGGCACAGGGGACCCCCTTGGTGGCTCTGTGGGGACAGAGGCCGGTGCCTCTCATCGGGTGTCCCCAGAATGCTGGATGTGAAGGTGCTGAGCCCACCGAGTGCTGCGGAGCCCTGCAGTGCATGTGAACCCCTGCCTGGGAGCCAGGGCAGGGGATGGCACGCTCACACCCCAGAAGAGAAGAAGGAGCTGCGCTCAGCGTGGGTCCCTGCACAGCGCCCGTGCAGTGGCTCCTTTGTCCCTCCCAGGCTGTTGGGTGGTTCTTGCTCCTCTCCCATGGCTGGGGTCACTTCAGACAAGCTGGGATGCAGGAGAACGTCCTCTTCACCCGCAGCAGGAAGGGCGTTGTGCTCCTGATGTCTCTGCCTCTTGGGACCCGGCCTTGCAGTGCTCCCTCTGTCCTGGAGGGTCCCCCTCTCCCTGCTGGCAGCAAAGCTCTTATTTCTTCCTCATCATTGAAAGGGGATGCCCCATACCTCTGCTTCAGGTGCCTGCGGACCTGGGGAAGGAGGAAGAGGCAAAGTGAGGTGTCAGTTCCCAAGGGCAGGTCCCAGCCTGCCCGCAATGGGAGCGGTGAAGCAGTTTGGTCCCATGGAAGCCCATCCTTGCTGCGGGACCCTGCTGCGGAGCAGGGCAGGGTGCCAGGGTCCGGTCCCACCTTGCGGGCTGCACCGCCGCCGAACTCAGCCAACTGCTGCCTGAAGCCGGGGTTGGGGTTGGCCACGGGCCGGATGGTCCTGATGGCCTCCAGCACCTCCTGGCAGCTCAGCTCCGTCACTGCCATCACGTAGGCGATGACCACGGTGGTGCTGCGGGAGATGCCAGCGAGGCTGCGAGGGGAAGGGCCGCTGTCAGCAGCACAGCCGACCCCACGCCTGCCCCTTCCCTCACCCTCTGCTGCAGCTATTTCAGTTCCTCTTCTCCAGGAGCTTGGGAGAACTGAGCCCTTCCACGGTCCTCTCCAGCAGTGCCTATAAATACCCACTTGTCCCGGGGCAGCGAGAGCAGCGGCTGCAGCCTGGCTGCCTGCCCCAAACCCTGCTCTGCTGCTTGCCCTGCAGTAGCAGGAGCTGCCCCTTCTCCAGGACTGCCCCATCCCCTTGGTTTGAGGCACGAGGCACAGCCCGGGATGGATCCATGGGCACAGGGCCCTCTGGCATGGGCTGGCTTTGCTCAGAGGGTTGGGGGCTGTTGTGCTGGGGGGACATAGCATCAAGCATGGCAAAGGAGACGTTACCAATGGACGAGGCAGTTCCCTCCATGCAGGCGACACTGGTGGATGAAACTGATGCATTCCTTGAAGTGCCTCTTGCTGGCAGGAGAAACAAACCAGATGGAATAAGGACTTCAGGGGTGGAATGGGATTTTTAGGCTGGAGGCCGAGCAGCCCTGTGTGTCTGGGCATGGAGCACTAACATGTAAAGCCTGTTGCTTTCCAGCACTACCAGCGGCTGCCGAGACCTGAGCAGCTCAGTGCTGTTGTTTCCCAAGGAAGGTGCAGAGGGCAGCTCAGGCTGTACTGAGGATGGGGACGCTGCTCTGGGGATGCGCGGGGCTGTCCTGAGACTTGGGTGACTTGTGCTGGGGCAGCAGGAGCTTGGCTGCTCGCACATCCAGCCCTGCCTGCACCCTTGGCTGGCTCCACAGCCTCCACTCCCTCTAGGCACCTCTCGCCTGGGCCAGGACCTGCTCCCCAGCAGTCACTGAGCCGGGATGCTGTCATGGTCCTGAGGTGGTCCCCAGCACCGGGACATCAGCCTGCAGATCACTGCGCTTGGGGAGCTGGAGGCAGCGCCTCAGCCCTGACTGCCCTGCGGCTCCCAAGTCTCCCCAGGCCAGCCCTGGCATCCCCAGGGTACTCACATGTTGGCCTCAGGGGTGTCAGGCAGGGGGATGCGGAGGTAGGTGATGTCCTGGAAGACACAAAAGGGAGAGGAGGAATGGGGGTGCTGTGGTTGGGGTGTCATGGATGCTTGCAGCCAGTCTTTGGAGCTTCGTTTCCCAAGCAGAGCATCTCTAGGCAGGCGAGGGCAGTGGGGCACAGGCAGCTCATGGGAGAGGGTGGGAAACAAGATGAAGCTGGAAACTGTTTCCCATTAGTATTTAAGGCCGGGTTAAATCACACAACAGTCTCCCATGCGGGCTGGCTGCCCAGCTCCTCTGGGACCACTGACTGGGAGAGGTGTATGTGCTGTGGGATGCTTGGGGGGAAGGAAGCTGCTGCAGCACAGAAGGAGCTGTGGGGATCTACAGGGTGGCTTTGGGGGCAGGACCCTACCTGCAGCAAGGGCTGGGGAGATTCATGGATGGAAACGATGTGTGTGATCTTGTTCCGGGTTAGCTGCTCCAGGTCTTTGGCATCTAAAGGATAAAACCAGATATGAGCATGCGTTTGTTTCTTACCCTTCTCTTCCCACATCCACCATGCTCCTGCAGACAGCCAGCACACAAAGCCTTGCTCCAGCATCCCACCCGCCACGTGCAGCAGTGAGACATGGGCAAATACTCAGATGCACCCTGGAAAGCTGAAACCCAAACGCTGTGATACCAAACCAGATCCTCCCTCCTGTGAGGGCGCTGGGCCCTGCTGCTCTGCTGTGGTGAGGATTCACATCTGAACAGAAAGCTCCCTCCTCTGCGAGCCAGCAGCTCCTGCCTGTGCTTGTCCCAGTGTGGGGAGGAGATGCGCTGCCTGCACCTCCCATGTGCAAGCACACACATGGCAGTGAGACTCACTGCGCCCTCAGGGATTCCTTTGTCAACAGTGGGAGTGGAGCTGCAGTGATTTGTACCAACCGTGAGTTCATCTCCCTCTGCAGAGCACACCTGAGCAGGGACCTGCAGCACTCTGTGTCCTCTCTGCTGCTGCATGCACACAAACCGGGTCTCCTCAGCTGCCTGGGGCAATGACCTGCTTCTTGCTAACGCTCCACATCCCAATCTGTGGTCCTGGTCACTGGGCAGCCCAGCGGTGGTTACACTGAGAGGGAAATGCGCTCCCCTTGCTGGTCCCTTTCACGCCATGACCAGCCTGAGAGGAGGAGCAGCGTTTCCCATCTCATTGCTTTGGGTTTGTAAATGTTCACGTGGTGTAAAACCTCGGCTCGGGAATCCAGCCTGTGATGTGCCAAGTGCGTGGTGTGAATTTTAATAGGAGTGAGTCTCAAGAGGGACGTTCTGTGGGTGAGCGGGGCTGGCTGCACGTGGGGATGGAGCTGGGGACCACTGTGGGGGCTTGCATGATGCCCATCACCTTCCCACCACCTCGGGCAGCAGTGGCAGCCATCAGTGCCGCTGGCATCCAGGCTTACAGAGGCTGGAACAGCTTTTGGTTGGAGGGAATGTCTGTGAGCAGTCAGAGCCCATGTAGGAGGCCTGAAATCTCTGTCCTCCCCCTGCATTGCTTGGCAGAGCGATGCTCAGGTGGCATCAGGCCAAGAGCCCCCGAGGAACCTGGGCCCCTCTGCCCCCAGCAAGCCGCATCTGCCCCAGCCCATCCCCATGTGCTCCATGGGGAGCACAGGGTGCCCTGACAGGGGCTGCTGCCCCGGCTCCAATGACATCGTCTTGGCAATTCCCACCAGTGGTTTTAAACTTTCTCACACTTCCAGCAGGAATCCAGCTGCCAAAAGAGCCATTAGGGAGGCAGGAGCATTAATAAACACTGGTTTGTCATGGCAGATGCCAGGACTTGGTCAGGAATCGCCCCTGGAGAATGAAGGCTCCATAAATAGAGGTTGGTGTGAGAAGGGGTGACCCTGCCTCCAGGAGAAATTCCCTCCTGAGCGTGGGCAGCCCCTGCCTGCATCTACAGCTGTGAAATGGGGTGCATCACCCCCAACCAAAGCGGAGGTGGAGGGTTTCTGCCGTGTTTCCCCCCATGCCTCCACTCCCACTGCTGCCAGCACAAACCCAGCCCAGAGCAGAGCACACGTGGGTGCTGGCAGGGCGCTGGGCAGCGTTTGCAGGCAGGGAGGCACCAGCTCAAGCCCAGCTCTCCACTGGAGGATGTCTCTGTGGTGGCAGGGCTCTGCTTACCAATGAAGTTCCCGAGGTAGAGGCCGGGCAGGATCTGTGGGACACAAAGGGAATGGGCAGGGTGAGCAGTGACCTTGTGCCATGGTACCCCCCAAACCAGGACCCCCATAGGAAGCAGCGACTTTGGCTGAAAGGCCAAGTTCTGCCGTTGATGGACCATTACCATGCAAAGGGCAGGAACAGCGCCAGCATCCCTAATCCTGTGTGGTCCAGGGGTTCCTGCTGCTCTAGAGTCCAGCACATGGGGCTGGATGCGACCCTGGCACCCTGATGGGTGCTGCAAGTCAGCCATGGCTTTTTGCATTGCTATTCTTCCTTGTCATCGAAACTTCTTTAGGAGGGCTCTTTACCTGAGCCCAGCAAGCAACGTACACCTCATACAGCCCTGGACTCTACCCGTGACTTGTGGAAGTGCTGCTGCCCGAGGGACAGGGAGCAACAGGCATGGGGAAGCCAGCGGGGGATGCAGCAGTTCCCCCTGCCAGCCCCAAGCTCTGCTCCCCTCGCTCTGTGCTGCAGGGAGCCTGTTCCTAAGAGCCCAGGAATAGCTCGCTCTGGACATCGTGTCTTCATCTTCTTTTCCTTGGGAAATTCCACTCCTTGCGATGAAACGATAATTATGTGATGATGTTTCTGTTAATAGCACTGCAGATGCACGAGGAGGACACCTTCCCCTGAGCTATTTTATACTTGCCTATCTCCCAGCCTGGGCAGTGAGGCTCCCGGGCTGTTCACCCCGTGTCCAGATGGTTCCCCCCTCAGCTTCTCCCTCCGGTGATGGTCAAGCAGAGCTGATTCCCACCAGCACAGCTGGGCTCCCATTTACCCCCCTGCCCACGTCTAAAGATGCTGCTCTTGCCTGAACAGCTTCAAGAGGGTTTTCTTCACGATTCATATCATTTGAGCTCACTTTTCTATCAGCAGAGAACCTTCAGCTTGCAGCTGCGGCACTGTGTGGAGCGCGCCAGCGGGCAAGGGCAGCTCCCAAGGGCAGGACACGGAGCCATGAATAAGGACACGTTCCTGTGCCCAGCACCCTTCAGACCCGCTCCTTGCTGGAGGATAATGGGGCAGAACAATCTGCAGCACGGCACTTCCACACACACTGAATGCTTGGGGGGGGCAGAGGAGGGGATGGGTTAAAACTCAGAACCTGGAGGTTTCTACAGGAAGAATTATCTGTGACAGGGAAAATCTCAAACCACCATAACAAAGCGCCCGTCCCCTCTGCCCCGTGGTGCTGAGCCCCACGCACAGCCCCGCTGAGCAGGGAGTGCGAGGCTGCAGGGTCTGGGGTCCCGCAGGGCTGCGGTGGGTGCTCGGGAGCCGGTGCCTTGGGGTTTAAAGGCTCCCCCCTCCCTCGGCGGGGCTCGCTGGCACCCGTGCCCTCCACAAGCGCCGGGTGTCTGTCGGACCGGCAGCGTCCCCGCCTGTTTCTCCTCCGGTTTTGCTCACCCGGAGGGCGAACACTCCGCTTGGGATGCGGTGCCGGAGCCTGAAACTCCGCTTGGCCCCGCAGAGCGCGTCCCACCGCCGCCGCCGGGACGAGCCGCCCCGGCATGGCCGCCCCAGCGCTCCCCGTTACCTGGCTCATGCCGTTTCCCATGGCCGGCAGCGGGCGCCGAGGGGGAAACGGGGCGCGGGTGTCCTTGTCCCCAATGCTGCCGTCCTCCCTGGTCCCAGGCGCGGCTGTCGGCCCCGCTCCGGATGCTCTCCGGTCGGGTTTCCGTCATGAAGAGCTCGGCTCCCGCGGCGAGGCCGAGCCGGTGGCGGCTGTGCCGGAGCAGAGCGGACCTTGGCCGCTGTCCCCCGCGGCTCCTGCCAAGGCCCTTCCCTGGATGCTCCGGTGCGGCTTTGGCCGGGAGCAGACAAAGGAGGAGAAGCTCCCCCTCTGCGCCGTGGCGTGGGAGCACGGGGCCCGCGCTGCCTGCTGCCTGTTGCCGCTGCCCGCCGCGGCCGCACAAGGCTGCAGTGTTGGGAGAAGAACAAAACCTTTGTCCTGCTCCATCAAGGAAGGACTGTGTGACCACGCGGGGAAGCGCTCGGCAGCGTGGACACCCCTCCTGCGCCGTGCCCACCCTGCCTGTGCTCACCCTGCCCACCCTGCCTGTGCCCACCCTGCCTGTGCCCACCCTGCCCTCACCATGATCACCCTGCCTGTGCCCACCCTGCCCACCCTGCCTGTGCCCACCCTGTCCTCACCATGATCACCCTGCCTGTGCCCACCCTGCCTGCACCGTGCCCACCCTGCCTGTGCTCACCCTGCCCACCCTGCCTGTGCCCACCCTGCC